>PVIU01022220.1:0-29826 GCA_004026605.1 Ondatra zibethicus | reverse complement strand
CATTCTGACAGGTGTAAGATGGTATCTCAAAGTTGTTTTGATCTGCATTTCCCTGATTGCTAAGGAAGTTGAACATGACCTTAAGTATCTTTTGGCCATTCGAACATCCTCTGTTGAGAATTCTCTATTCAGATCCTTACCCCATTTTTTAATTGGGGTATTTAGAATTTTAATGTCTAGTTTCTTGAGTTCTTTGTCAATGATAGCCATTGTAACTAGAATCAGATAGAATCACAAAGTACATTGATTTGTTTTTCCCTGGAAGATACAAAATAGAAAACTTTCTCTAAAATGTTTGCTGGTCATTTGTATTTATTTGTTAGAAAATTAGTTTTACAGCCCATTTTTATTGGATTGTCTGTTTTCTTTAGTGTGTTTTAGTTCTTTGTATACTCTAGATAGTACTCCTCTGTTAAATGTATAGCTGTCAAAGATTCTCTCTGTAGACTACCTGCTTACTCTATTAACAGTTTCTTTTGCTATACAAGACATTTTTAACATTATGATGCCCCATTTTGTCAATTGTTAGCACTACTTCCTAAATGACATTCAGGAAGTCTATGTGAGTTCTTGCACCACGAAGTGTTGTTCCTACTTTTTCCTTTAGTAGTTTTAGAGTTTCAAGTCTTATGGCAAGTTTTGTTGTTGGTGTTGTTTTGTTTGTTTTTGTTTGCCCATTTGGGGCTGATATTTGTTCAGGGTGAGCAGTAAGGATCTGGTTTTATTCTTTTATGTTCATATACCTAATTTTTCCAACACCATTGATTGAAAAGTTTGCCCTTTCTCCAGGGAATGATTTCAAAATTTTGGGAAAAATCAGATGGCTGTAGTAGTTTATCTTTGAATATAAAGCTTATGTCTGAATTTTTCTTTCTTATTTTGATCCATGTGTTTTTGGGGACATAACAATGCTGTTTTTGTAACTTTGGCTCTGTGGTATATCTTGAGCAAAACTTCTGTGAGTAGCCAACAAATGTCTGATTTGATGTAGGCCTACTCCATGAGAAGGAACCTATACCAGACACTGTTTAGGTAACCAAGAACCAGAGACTAGATAGCCCAGAGATCTAGGGTAAAACCAAACACAACTGGCCAAAAAGTCAACACAATGATTCTTCATGATATTCTACTATACTCATAGATCAGTCCCTTATCCAGTCATCATAAGAGAGGCTTCCTCTGGCAGCAGATAGAAAAAGGTAAAGAGACCCTCAGTCAAACATTATGTGGAGAAAGAATCTAAATGGGATGTCTCCATAAAATCCCTCCCCCTGGAGTTTGGGAATCCCAAGCAAGAAGAGGAAGAAAGATTGTAAGACCTAGAAGAACTAGAGGATACCAGGATAACAAGATACTCTGAATTGAACCCACAGAGACTGAAACAGCTAGTACAGGGTATACATAAGTGTGTACATATATTATATATGTATAATACATGTATATATTATAGCTATTAGCTTAGTATTTTTATGGGAATCTTGACTGTAAGAAAGAGTGGGTCTTTTGTCTCATGTGCCTGCTCTTGGGACTCTTTTTCTCCTGTTGGCTTGCCACATCCAACTTGGATATGATATCTTTTTATATTTTATTTTGTCATGTTTGGTTATTGCCTATTGAAAGCCTAATCATTTGTCTTCTTCTTCTTCTTCTTCTTCTTCTTCTTCTTCTTCTTCTTCTTCTTCTTCTTCTTCTTCTTCTTCTTCTTCTTCTTCTTTGGTTTTTCAAGACAGGGTTTCTTTGTGAAACAAGCCCTGGCTGTCTGAAACTCACTTTGTAGACTGGGCTGGCCTTAAACTCAAAGATCCCCCTGCCTCTGCCTCCTAAGTGCTATAATTAAAGGCATGTGGAAGCCTAATATTTTCTAGTGAGAGACAGAAAGGGAGTGGATCTAAAAGGATACGGAGGTGGGGAGGTGTACTATAATAAGGACATATTGTATAAGAAAAGAATCAACTTTAAATAAAAAATAAGTAAGTAAATAATAAATTTATTTATTTATTTTAAAAAGAAAGAAATCATACCACCTTAACAAAGATAAACAATGACTGAGACTGGAAGAGTTTTAATATTTACATGAAAAATGACCCCACCCCCAAAGTCCAAAGCTGGTTATGAAAGTTCTTTCCATGAGCTTTGTCTACGCAATGTTCATGGGACTATTAATTACAATGAGGGCTGTATGGTTCAGTCCCCATGTATTGTCCTGAATACCTGGTTTGACAAAGAATCTGCAGATATAACAAATATAACAGCCACAGTAAAATTATAGGCTGTAAAACTATTACAATATGAATTATTTGTCAAGAAATAAAAGATACATTGTAATTTGCTAAGAAAAAAAGAATATATTGCATAGGAAAATCTATTTTCAATAAGGAAAATAGATAGTTACTGGCAGTCCAAATACTTAGTGCATACCTGGAAAGATGGCTCAGGCATTGAAGGCTTAGGCTTACTGACAAAAAGAAAAGGATTCAGTGCTGGGAAACCAAGGTTGTGTGTACTATAAAATAAGAGTTTCTAATTTTATTTTTTTAAATATTTATTTCTATTATAAAACTAATAATATTAATAGGTAACAAAATTATAATCAAATAAAAAAGAAATCAGGGAAACTATCTTATTCACAATTGAAAACAAATGATGATGATTAACTATCTCAAAATAAACCTAACCAAGGAAATGAAATGCCTCCCCAATGAAAACTGGAAAACATTGAAGAGAGAAATTGAAGAAAGCATTAGAAGATAGAAAAATCTCTCATACTCATAAATTGTAAGAATCAATATTTTATATTTGTGTATGTGTGCGCACACACACATGTGCATGCGTGTTGAGTGTATCTAGAAAAACTATATCACCATATTATCTATACAGGAGTAACAATTCACTTCACATGGCTGTGTAAGCAGAGGCTGCTCTTTCATTTCCTGACCACTCAGACTCAAATAATCACACAGAAACTGTACTAATTACAACACTATTTGGCCAATAACTCTATCAAATTCTTAGCTAGCTCTTATGTCTTAAATTAATCCATTGCTATTATTTTGTGTATCACCACAAGGCTGTGGCTTACTGGTAAAGTTCCAGCATCTGTCTCCTTCAGCAGCTACATGGTGTCTCTTTAACTCTGCCTACTTTCTCTCTATATTTCTATTCAGATTTCCCACCTGAGTTTGCTATGCTAAGCCATTGGTTGAAACAGCTTTATTCATCAACCAATGGTAATAAAAACATATTCACAGCATACAGAGGGGAATCCCACATCATGGCTGCTCCGTAGAAATTATGAGGCATTATAATGTTTAACTTCAGTTAATAAAGAATGCTCAATCTAGAATTCAGCAGAATTGTTCTTTAAAAAATCAAGATATTCTTAGATGAAATAAAATTACAATATTTTATTACAAGCAAACATGAACTAAAAGAATTAAGGAAGTTATTAATGGAAAAGAATTTCAAGAGGAAAATGAGAGCATCAGGAATAAAGTAGAGCAATAAAAATAAGTGACTATTTTTAACAATGAGATCTTGTTTAGGCAACAATGTTAATGAACCTTCTTGAGTATAGCCTCTCTAATATATCTAGGAGACACAATCCCACAACAAACTTCCTCTGGCCCTTACAATATTTCTGCTTGTTCTTCTACTATGATCCTTGAGCCTTGGGTGCAGGAGTTGACTTGCTGATAGATCTATTGGAGTTGGACACCTTTGCATTTTGATTGGTTATGTTTTTTTCTGTAATGTCCACTATCTGGTGTGAGGAGAAATTCTTTGATGAGGGGTAAGACTATACCTACATATACATATGAGGATAAATATTTAGAATGCAGTTAGGAATTATGCTGGTTTAGTAAAGCAATGGTTATATCTGCTCCTGTAAATTCCATAATATCATTAGCCCTGGATAGTAGATTATATTTCAGTTATTGCCTCTTGGTGAGTAAATTTTAAATCCAATTGGAGATCTATTTGTTAACACCAGGATATGGGTTCCACTCTTCAACCCTTATGGGCAATATGGCATGATGGTCCTTGTTATAGACATGCTAACATGGAAGGGGGAAAACTTATAGGGCTTCATCCATAGACAGAGAACTATAGGCCACCAAGTAATTAAGGAATGCTGATATCAAGAGAAATAATCTTCCCCTGGGAACAGTTACTAGATTGGTTTTCTAATACTGAGTGGTCAGTCTTGAAATTATTTACATACAATTAACATTATAAGGATTGAGCAGACTGTGTTTATATGTTTAGAAATATATGGACATATGTGTGTAACAACTAAAGAAATAGAGACCATGAATTTGAGAGAAAGCAAGAGGGTGCATGGGAAGTGTGGAGGAAGAAAGAGAAGGAGGAAATAATGTTAATAGATTTTAATTTCAAAAAACAGAACACTATTTTAACAGTAAGATACTAATTTATTTATAAGATGCAATTTTCCATTTCATTCATAAAATGGCAACTTATAGTTCAATGTTAGAAATATAATATTGTCTGCTGTATTTTGCTTTTGTCATTGCACTATTATTACTACCATATATTCATTGTGCAAAACGATGAGTAATATCACCACACATATAGGAAATATATTTTTATCATATTCACTACCTGTAGCATGATTAATAAAATCCCAGGGACAGAAATTGGGGCTCAACCTGAAGGTCAGAAAAGCAAAACAGTCAACCATTGGCTCTTACATTTACTTCAGTCCAAAATGGCAATCCTGCCTCCAGGAATCTTGGAATGAGACTGTGTGTGAGAGCTGTCACCTCCTGTCTTATATTTCTCTCCTGTTATGGTGAAATGCTTATTTGTCCCAGCCCCCCAGAACTGAAATAATCACACAGAAACTGTATTAATTAAAACACTGCATGGTACATTAGTTCTAGCTTCTTATTGGTTAACTCTTACATCTTAATTTAACCCATTTCTTTTCATCTGTATTTCACCATGAGGTCATGGCCTACCAGCAAAGTTTCAGCACATCTATCTCCACCCTTCTTCCTCCCAGCATTCAGTTTAGTTTTCCCTGCCAATCCAAGTTCTGCCCTATCAACAGGTCAAGGCAGTTTCTTTATATCATTAACTAAATAAAGCAACATATAGACAGAAGACCTCCCACATCACTCTCCAGGGCTGGGATTAAAGGCATGCACCACTACCACCCGGTTTCTATGGCAAACTTGTGTGCCTACTGGGATTAATGTGTATCACCACTGCCTGATGTGTAAGACTGATCAGTGCATCTGTTTTACTCTCAGAACTTCAGGCAAGCTTTTATTATTATTAAAATACAAATGAAATATCACTATACCTACCTATATTTTATATTATTTTCAATGTTATAGATTATGTATGCTTATATATTTCATATATTATACCTGTGTGATAGAGGAAAGTAAGGAAAACTTTTATTCTACAATCCACTACAAAACCTGAGTAGAAGCTGGCTATAGTAGATGAAGGCTATAATGCAAGCGTTAATAAAGTTGTGACATGACTATTGAATTCAGAGCCAGATAAATTAGAAGCCAATCTGAATACCATAGAAAGATTTTTATATCAAAAAAATATATTATTAATGGTTCCTAAATAAATCACTGAATTAATTATGTAGAGACATATGATCAAAAGTACAATTGACAAGTTATACTGGACCTCTAAATATTACATGAATAATCCCATGGACTTTATTCTATCTCGAGGTAAATGTTAATGCAGAGCACCTGATGCTTATACTCATTCTCATTATTTGTTGATCATTACTATAATTGTTTTAAATATTTGTCCAGAATTTCATGACTTAGCTATTATTGTAATCAATTATTTTGAAATTTCTTACTTCTAGAAAGATTTATAGACTTGTGTTTCCTGTTTCTTGTGTTTCTACATTGAAATTCATATAAATGCTACTGTGTATTGAACTTCCAATCAAAGTTCTAATATCATCCTTTTTTAGTTAACATATTATTCTAGGTCAGAATGTGCTAAGTATAACAGGATTAAGGTACATTTATATCACTTGTGCAGGATGTAACGATCAGTAGCTTAACACACAACCAACATGTTAATGTTATCATAGATAATACCCAAGAGTATTCAAAAAAATTAACACCCTTGGAAATAACACATATAATATAGTGATAATTAATTCAAAACAAATCCAATAGCAATAAGGAATACTGAAAATATAATAAATAGGATAAAGTTTAAAAGAGAGAAAAATAGAATAAGAAGAGATTTTTGAAAAGATAACATTGAATTTTGGCATGTCCTCTTAACTTTGATAATGCATAGAAAAGTAATAGTAAAAATGGGGAAGGAAGCCGGGCGGTGGTGGCACATGCCTTTAATCCCAGCACTTGGGAGCCAGAGGCAGGTGGATCTTTGTTAGTTCGAGACCATCCTGGTCTACAAGAGCTAGTTCCAGGACAGGCTCCAAAGCTACAGAGAAACCCTGTCTCTAAAAACCAAAAAAAAAAAAAAAAATGGTGGAAGAGGATTTTTCAAATGGATTTGGCTATAAAATCTTTAGCTTGATGGTAGTTATGTGAGCAAGGCTAAATAATATTTTAATATTGCTCTTGCTTTATACTGAAGTATAATGAAAATGTTGAATTCTATGAAAGATATGAAAGAGTGTTTGAATGCATAAAATCAAGACCTTTTTTTTTCTGTGATGTGGGAAGTACTTGAGTATTACTGCCATTAGTGTCTTCCTGTTGGTTTATGGAAACAAAATACAAATAAGCAGTAAATGCTGAACAATTAATTTCTAAATATTCTGAAAATTGTATTTGATAATGTTCTGAAATCTGATTTTTCCCACTAAGATGCTAAAACTTATTTTAAAAAGGAAGTAAGTTTTTTTAAAAAGGGTTCTAATTTTTATAAAACTATACTAACTATAAATTTAGTATAATTTGAGACTAAAAATTCACTGTCTCTGCTAAGTTGGGCCTTATGGTGCTGGCTACAGCTTGTACTTCTTAAAAGTACATAAACAAAACAAGTCACACTGAATGTGATAAAAGAACTATAATATATATGTGTATATATATATATATAAAACTACAGATAATTCTGAACCAACTGTCTTATAAGGCATGAATATTCTATTAGAATATCAAGAATGATCACAATTATGATAAACTATTCAATGCAATTATCTTTCTCTGATTATGCAGATCATAATGAGAGATTTAAATAAATGATAATTTTGCTCAGCATATATTGTTTTAAAAGTTAAAGAATTTTGCAATTGCATATATTGCTTATTATGCTGCTGCTGTAATAAAACATAAACGTTTTAATTAAGAAATTGTAATACAATAAATTGTAATACAATAAATTGAGCCTTCCTTAAATTAAAAATATCTGCTCTTCAAAAGCCACTATTTAAAAAGTGAAACTATATCACAGAATATAAGGAAATACCTTATAATTATTTGGTA
Source organism: Ondatra zibethicus (assembly GCA_004026605.1). Lineage (NCBI taxonomy): Eukaryota > Metazoa > Chordata > Mammalia > Rodentia > Cricetidae > Ondatra > Ondatra zibethicus. Next base: position 22,357 of record PVIU01022220.1, on the reverse strand, counting down.
AAGGATTTGTATGTTAACTTTATAACTAACTCTTAAATAAAAATCATATAAAATAATAAGCAAATGGTGTGAGTTGAATAAACAGTAGTAGCAGTAGGATGAATAAACTATTTTCAGTACTGTAGCTTGTAGTAGAGTTTGAAGTCAGGGATTGTGATGCCTCTAGAAATTCTTTTATGGTACAGGATTGTTTTGGCTATCCTGATATTGGTATAAAACAGACAGGAGGACTAATGGAACTGAATACAAGACCCAGATATTAATCCACATACCTTCAAACACCTGATTTTTGACAAAGAAGCAAAAAATATCAAATGGAAAAAAGAAAGCAAATTTAACAAATGGTGCTGGCATAATTGGATATCAACATGTAGAAGAATGTAAATAGACCCATATCTATCACCATGCACAAAATTCAAGTCCAAATGGATCAAAAACCTCAACATAAAGCTAGCCACACTGAACCTTATAGAAGAGAAAGTGGGAAGTACACTTTAACACATTGGCACAGGAGACCACTTCCTAAATACAACCTCAGCAGCACAGACACTGAAAGAAACAATTAATAAATGGGACCTCCGGAAACTGAAAAGCTTCTGTAAAGCAAAGGACATGGTCAACAAGACAAAATGACAGCCTACAGAATGGGAAAAGATCTTCAGTAACCCCACATCAGACAGAGGTCTGATCTCCAAAATATACAAAGAACTCAAGAAATTTGTCATCAAAAGAACAAATAATCCAACAAAAAATAGAGTACAGACCTAAACAGAGAACTCTCAACAGAGAAATCTAAAATGACTGAAAGACACTTAAGGAAATGTTCAACATCCTTAGTCATCAGAGAAATGCAAATCAAAACAACTCTGAGATTCCATCTTACACCTATAAGAATGGCCAAGATCAAAAACACTGATGACAACTTATGCTGGAGAGAGTGTGGGGTAAAGGGAACACTCCTGCATTGCTGGTGAAAATGCAAGCTGGTACAGTCACTTTGGATGGAAGTGTGGCGATTTCTCAGAAAATTAGGAAACCAACCTTCTTCAAGACCCAGTAATACCACTTTTGGGTATATATTCAAAGGATGCTCAATCTTGCCACAAGGACATGTGCTCAACTACGTTCATAGCAGCATTGTTTGTCATAGCCAGAACCTGGAAACAACCTAAATGTCCTTCGACCAAAGAATGGATAAGGAAAATGTGGTACATTTACACAATGGATTACTACACAGCAGAAAACAATAACGACATCTTGAATTTTGTAGGCAAATGGATGGAGCTAGAAAACATCATTTTGATTGAGGTAACCCAGACACAGAAAGACAATTATCACATGTACTCACTCATAGGTGGTTTCTAAATATAAAGCAAAGAAAACCAGCCCACAAATCACAATCCCAGAGAACCTAGACAACAATGAGGACCCTAAGATAGACATAAAGAGATCTAATCTACATGTGAAGTAGAAAAAGACAAGATCTCCTAAGTAAATTGGGAGCATGGAGACCTTGGGAAAGGGTTGAAGGGGAGGGGAAAAAAAGGGAGGGGAGCAGAGATAAATGTAGAGTTCAATAAAATCAATAAAAAAAAGCCCTGGCTTAAGGAATAGACTCTTAAAGAAAAGATAAATAAACTATTGATAAATGTAATATTGTCAAAAAACACAAACAATAAAGCTGTGCACTGTGACAAAACTTTGTAATTCCAATTCTTAGGAGGCTAGGGCAGAAGGATAGCAAATTTGAGGCAACCTAGGCTACAATAGTGAGACACTTTCCCAATAAATGTGTGTATGCATATGTATGGTATGATTGTATTTATGTATAATTCTAGAAAAGAAAAGATCTATCACAAATGTATAAGAATTGTATGTAGCAGTGCATGATGAAAGTGAGGAACTCATTACAGAGCAGCATAATGAAACTTTTTGAATTGATATAAATATTCTATACTTTGAAGGTAGTGGTAGTTAATGAATACAGACATTTGTCAAAACTCACCAAGTTGTACAGTGAATAATGGAATATTGTTCTAGTGTTTACATATCTCAATCATCTAGCTTGTTAATTTATATTTATGAAATTCAACATAATTAGTTCTTCATGTATTTTAGACACAGTAAACTACCTTACACAAAGCATTAATACATTTACCTAGGAAAAAGATGGGCTTAGGTAGCTCAGTTTGGAGCCTTGACAAGAAGTTTGAGTTATAGTGTTATATGATCAAATTAATTCTTCATAAGCATGCTTTCAGGATCAATATCATCCTTCAGTAACAGAGGTAAATTCTTTGAACTGGTCACCAGTTCATGAACTTCAAGTACATCATTTCTATTTCCAGATTCACTAACAAAAATCTGTGGTGATTTCATATTTTTTGATTGTACTTAAATTAATTTTCTTGTACAGGTTTTCTGACAGTGTTCAAAAAATTCATCACAGTGGTCATTTCACACGGAAATGTGGGGTATTATAGTCTTTAGCTCTCTCCTGTAATTTATTTCCAAGACTAATGTTAGTCACTCCTTTGATAGAGATTTTTTGACTCTTCTTCACTTAAGGATTGGAGAAATCTGTTCCAAAAATGATGGCCTTGAAGTTAAGGCTATGCTGTAGATTCATAGGAGTATTTTTGCACTAACCAATGTAAAATGATTCTAAATGTGACCTCCAAAAGATGACATACTCTAGAAAATATTAACCTTTCCAGGAATACAGAGTTCTCAAGGAGCTCCACATTCATAAACTAGTTTCAATTTTCTTGAAGCCAATTTTGCATAGCAAATAGGGAAAGGAATTTACAACTGAATCATAAATTAGCATTTTTGCATCATTTCCCCTATCTACATAAAAAGCAGGAATATATAGTGAGCATATTGTGGGACTGGAAAAGAACAATCTAAGCATTATTAACTGACCAACACTGGCTGAATAACTCAATCTCATCATACTCATCTCCTCTTACATATGTATATATGATCTCTACCATTTTACAGATGCCTCAAGCATGGTAGTTTTCCATATAATTCTGACGGGCATACCGTGAATGTGACTTGCAAGACTGTAGTGTAGAGGATTTCATGCTCTTTGGTCAAACATAAAATTTACAATGTTAATAAAGGCTAACTTTGAACTCAATATGTAATCAAAACCCTAATTCTTTATTCCCTTTCTATCTATCTCCAGTCTTCAGACTTTCCCACTAGGTTCGATGCTCAAAAGTAAATATAAAAAGAGGCCCTAGTGTACCAAAGGTTGGTCACCACCTAAAATGTAAGCCTGTATCTATGAGCTATTGAATTTATTTTTGCTATATGAAATTAAAATTCAAACAAAAGTACATTCATTCCTCGGTTGAAACTTCAGAAATTATTCTGCTCAGTTATCCCTAATTCTTCTCTGATATTCCTCATAAATAATTCCCAGGTGCCCATTCAAAAATTAAAATGATAGACTTTAGAGCTCTAGCAAGTAAAAATGAGATGAATATAATAAAAACAACAATAGCTCTTTTATTTAAAAGAATTCCCAGAAATGATTTGAATGGGGAAAAAGGACAGGCAGGGACAGAGGGAATGGATGTAATAGCTCATAAGTAGGATTTTGAAAATATATAAAATATAATCCCCCAACCCTGCTGCTATGTGTTCAGAAACAGATAATAAAATAGAAAGCAAAACAGACTCCTATCTTAATAATGAATCCATATGCAAAGCAGCTATTGGATGCACTGCAAAGGAATGCATTCTTCTTTGTATCATTATTACAGGCTCATTCTGTGCTTTCTCTCTCAATGGGTGATCGCAATAAGCCTGAAGGTACAGTTCACTCTTCAGAAAGAGCTTTTAGAGTCATTCCTAAATGCTTGCCTCAGAGCTACCATTTTTAAAAACTCTGAGTTTTTCTTCAACCTCCCCAAGTAGCTACAGCCCATACTTTTACTGGTGGAAGAAAGAAAAACAAAAAGACCAGCAACGCAATCAAATCACAAAAGCAGTTAAATAAGTGGTTTCATCTGGGATTTGGAGTGGTGAGTTAAGTTTTCGTTTCCCTTGAGGAGCTTCAGATTCACTTATTAGGGATTCATGATGGGGTCAGACCTGAAAGGCCAGGGCTGAATTCATGCATCCCATAGAGAGTTGAAGCAGACCAGAGAGATGACAGAGGCATGGCTTTGTCACAGGTTTAAATGACAAGTAACAGCAAGGGAAAAGACTGAGCAGCCTATTCTTATTCTGACTAGTTCTAGGAAAGGTAAGCTTGACCACTACTGCAGGCTGTCAACAGAAAAGTCTATTCCTTTCTCCTATTTCTGTTAGGCTCACCCTAGAGGTAAAATGCAGAGGCTGAATAGGGAGAGAGAACGTTGAGGGGTTTGAATTCTGCTTTCGTTATTACCCTTATTGACTTCTCTAATACAGAAAGCAGAGATGTGCATAGTTAGCCACCTATAGGCTGGACTGCTACCAAATCAAAAACTGTCACAAAGCGACCTGGAGGAAAAGAAAAGATAGATGGCCTGAGAGAGTCCCTCAGCCCCCTCCTCCCATAAGCAGGCACTGATTAGTAAGGGCATTTCCATGAGCAGTGCAAGATTTTTTTCCTTTGAACATGACCTTTAAAACTACCTGATAAGCTATTTGTACTGCCTACCCTACAAGTTTCAATAGACAGAGAGAAGATGAACATTAACCTTAATGGCTAAATTACCAAGTGCCACTCTAAAGGCCTTTCCCCTTGAGAGAAGCCTGTGCAGCAGCCAAACACTTACTCCTTTAAAAAAATTAACAGAAAAGCACCAGTGAGACCAAAGCTGCAGTTTTCCAAACTTGGGCCCTTTTAAATATCAACATGATACCTTTGGAGAATATGCAGCTTTAATAAAGCAATCAATAATCTGGTCAAATAAGTGGAAGAATTTTTACTTAAACTTTTTCAAAGAGACAGGGAGGGGTAGGGAAGTTGCTCCGTAGTTAAGAGCACTTGCTTTTCTTACAGAGGACCTGAATTCAATTTCAGGTCCCACACAGTAGCTCACAAATATCCATGATTACAGTTCCAGACTCCCTCTTCTGATCTCTGTGGGTACCAGGCACAGGAGTTGCACAGACTTACATTCAGGCAAAACCTTATACATATAAAATAAGTAATAATAATAATAATAATAGTAATAATAATAATAATAAAATTTAAAGAGATTGGAAACTATTTTAGCATTTTAAACCTGGTGTAGGAGGTTCTTCTATGTGTTGCTTTAATTGGTTAAATAAAGAAATTGCCTTGGCCTTTTGATAGGGCAGAATTTAGATAGGTGGGGGGAGGGGAGAACTGAATTCTGGGAGAAAGAAAGCAGAGGGAGAGCTGCCATGGAGCCTCCAGGTCAGACATGCTGAATCTTTCCCGGTAAACCATGACCTCATGGTGACATACAGATTATTAGAAATGGATTAAATCAAGATGTGAGAGTTAGCCAATAAGAGGCTAGAGCTAATGGGTCAGGCAGTGTTTAAATGAATACAGTTTTCTGTGTGGTTATTTCGGGATTAAGCTAGCTGGGTGGCCCGCTCCTCCTGTAACATAAACCCTATTCATCAACATTGCCTGACATGCAATATGCTTGATCACGAGGGTGTGACTGTGAGCAAAATCATTGGTCTCACACTCTAGGGGAGATGCAAACACTAATGAGGGAATCACAGAAATATGGAGTAAATGTGATGGTTGTAATAAAACAATCTCAGTATTCTAGGCTTAAACTCTCATAATTTTAGAGAAAATGATTATGCAGACATAGTCATTCTATTATAAAGAGAGAGAGAGAGATCACAGATAGCTCCCTCTCCTGTAGGGAAAGAAAACATAAAACCCAATCCTAGTGGTATCCTCAATCTCTAGTAAATCAAGTCCAGTGAAACAGCTAGCATATACGCAATAGAATGGTGCTCACTATTTGGCATCAGACTGTCCATTGTGACTTTTCTCATCCATTCATCCAAGAAATTTACAAGTTTTTTTTTTTTTGCCATGTACACCAAAATGTGCTAGAACCTGGATAAATAAGGCAACGCCCCTGCCATCAACACATTCACAGTCTACTGAGAGAAACCAACACAAATGATTACAATACAACACACTAATTGCTCTACTAGACAGAACTACAAAGTGCTATGAGAATTCAGAGACAGAGGAAAAAAACTACTTTTCTAATACTTTCTGGGGTCTAATCCATCAAAAAAATCCTCACAATACACATGACTAACAGGAAAACACTGGCAGATCATTTGTTGTGTCGCTTGACATTTTAGCAGCAGTCAGGGGCTTCGGCCCAACAAAGGTAGGCAGGCAGTTGAAAAGGAAGCAGTGGCATTAACAAACATAGCATGCCATTCTAAACTCAGTGCACAAGTGAGTTTTCTGCCTGGCAACTAGTCCCTGACACCTCATCGCAGAGAAAGCAACAGGCCTTCCAACTCTTCCCACTGCTGGGCAATTACTAAGGATGGATTTGTATCTTTGAAGAAACTCCTCTAACACATCTGTCTCAAGTGCACTTACCTGCCACCCTGGGCCCTTCACAGCCTTTCCATTTCTTCTTTTGAAATAGTTGGAGACATAATTTATGTCAAGCAGCTGAGGAGAGCTACTTCTTCACCTCAGTCTACCCTGCATCAAAATACTTTATTTAAAGAGCTGATAATGGGAAGGAGAAACATTTTTTAAAGAAAATAAATATTATATCCATTATACACACCATGAATCTTTTTAAATTATCAATTACAGTTAAAACAAGAAATTATAAATAATCAGTTATTGAACTGGTCACATTCCTTGCTGTACATTGTAAGCAATTCTAACAAAATATCAGTTGGGCCTTTAACAGACCGCCAAGTCATCCCTCACTCCAATATTAAGGATCTGAATTGCTCCAAGGGATATTGCCAAAAAGGATAAAAGAAGGTCCTTGGTCTTTCAAAAGGAGAAATCTGTCTTGTTGAAAGTCAAATGACTGTGAGTCTCTAATTTCAAAGCTACTTGAAGTTGAAATATAATCACTTGGAAAATGTTGATATGAATGTCTTCAGAGCAAGTCCCCAAAAGAATACACACTGAGACAATCTCGTGACATTAGACATTTTCCCACAATTGCTGAGTGTTCATTAAAATGTTTGTGGATAAATATCACACATGACCATCAGAAGTCACAGCTCTGCAGTTCAGAGAAATAATCCAGGTATTCTGTGTATATATCTTCATTTCAAAGATACAAGGACTCCTCACATTGAACCATGTCCAGTACTGATTGAGGTCTCCTTAATTGCCACCCATTTTTCCTCTGCTACATTTGTTGGATTAAATAGACTATTTCAGTGTGGTAAAAGGAACCAAAACATCCCATTACTGCTTTGCAAAGGTCATTCTTCTGCTTGGAGCTGGGGGTTATTTTTAATCACAGGTTATACATCTTAAAGGCAAGGCCTTTATTGAAACCTTCAGTTCATTTTAAAAAGTCTCCAGACATATTGAATAAATCACAGCTCAGGAGTAAAATGAGATGGTAGGTTCACTACCTTCTTATATGCAAGAGCCTCGGGAGATGCTTTGCAACTGTCCCTACCCCCAATGCAAATTAGCTCCTCACTAGCCAAGTTCAAGATGATAATGCTCATCTCAGCATACACAGACCAGGAAACTTCAACTCATCAGGGACAATGGTACCGGTTTTCAATAAGATGCAGAAAGGAGCTCAACTTTATGGGTCACTTAAGTCTCCCGTAATTTTCTCAAGAAGAGAAGCAAAAATATAATGTTTTGACGCTAGGTTCCAGGCTGAAAAAAAAGCAGATGTTAAGATCTATGTTCATGTATGATTGTGAAACTTTTTCTCTTGAGATGCCTCAGTCTAAAAGTTTCTCAAGTGCTGGCTGCAATGGCTTTGTCACAGAGACAGCTGGATTTCTTTTGTGGCTGAAATTTAAAAAGTCCTGCAGATAAAATCCATATTTGTTGATACTCATAAAGGGTAATATAACTAGTTATACAAATGCCTAATTTTATTGGTGCTTCTTCTATCTTTATGATTTACAGCATTGTTTATCCTGATGTTTAAGGTTAAAGCTGTGTTATATACCTGGAGATTATCCACGAATAGGCCAAATTTTGAATTAGATTACATATTCAGAAGATAAAGTAGCTGCCATCATTTTCATTTGTTTTAGTCTGAATGCCAAATAACAAATAGCTTTCTCCAGATCTCAAAATGCAGCATAATGAATCAACTTCCTATGTACTACCCATTTTGTATTTAATATGTTAATATGAATTGCTTTCTTAGTTTACAAAAATTTCAGCTGGAAGGTTCAATGCAATAAGAATGCATTAAGGTTGTGTTTGCAGTGGTCCCCCAAGCATCTTATTGCCATCAATTTATGTGCATTCTGAGGAAGCAGCAAATATATTTGACCTACACATAGAGAATGTTCCATAAATTACAACACTCTCTGCTATCTCTTAACTATCCCTAATGAGACCATCCTGTGAAAGTGTCAATTTTCCCTAAGAGGTAATTAACTTTCCCTTCTTTATCTTGAGCAAAGGAGTATGAAAATGAAATTGTAACAAGTTCTATGCCAGTGAGTTTATGTGAACATGTTATCATCATCATTAATGGAGTCATCGTATCTGTTCTATTCACTGAACACTCAAAATCATGTGTTTTATTTTGTGTGCAACTGTCTGTGTATACACAAATGTGAGGGAGGACTGCACAGACCTGTCCTGTGGAAGCCATAGATTAACAATGGGTCTCCTCTTAAATTGTTTCTATACCTAGTGTTTGAGACAGCCTAATTTTGGGTCTCTCAGTGAACCAAGTTTCACTGTTTTAGTCAACTTGGCTTGCTAGTGAGCCCCTGAAATCTGCCACTCTCTAAATGCCAGCTAGGTACTTTCAGGTGAGTACCACCATGTCAGGATTTCTTAGGGTTTCTATTGCTATGATGAACACTATAACCAAAGACAACAAAGGGAGGAAAAGATTTATTTCAACTTTCGTGTCCGAATCACAGACCATCATGAAGGGAAGTCAGGGCAGGAACTCAAGGCAAAACCTGGCAGCAGGAAATGAAGCAGAGGCTGTGAAGAAGTGCTGCTATATGGCTTGCCCCCCGACGGCTTGCTCAAACCATTGTCTTATACAACCCAAGACCACCTGTCCAGAAGTTGCACCACACCAAATGGTCTAGGGTCTCCCATATTAATCACAAATCAAGAAAACACACCACAGGTTGCCCACAGACCAATATGGTGAGGACATTTTCTCAATCGAGGTTCCCTCTTCCCAAAGGACTCTGGCTCATGTCAAGTTTACATAGAACTAACCAGCACACTAGTGCATGTACATTGACTTGGTCTGCTGGCTAGTTTTAGCTTCACTCAGGTCTTCATGCTTGTATAGCAAGTTCTTTACCTTCTGAACAATCTTTCCAGCCCAAACAAGGTGACATTTGTTTAATTACTTTTAATTGAAAAGTACAGTTTTACTAAAAATTGTTGCTATAAAATATTTATAGATACCATCACATTCACATATATATCACTCAGCTGTTCTGCAATAGGGAGAAAAAATTGAAAATTGGGTAGTACTTGGAATAAATTGACATAGAATTTTTGGTGAACCAATGAGTTACAAATGGGACTTCTAACATTTGACTTGGGATGAAGAGTTGCTTCATTGGTGCAGAGATGATTCAAAAGCAGCTGTATCACCAAAAAGCCCATCCCAAAGTGGGTGGCAACTCATGAACTTTGCAACCCTGAAGCTCTCTGCAGTTTGTAGGCAACTTGACAAGTCCAAGAAATGTCTTCTTTGCAGACTGGCTGGTGAAACTTTGTTCCCTGAGGAGTTATTTACTACTTCTTTAAAGCTGTGGAGGCCTCTTCTAGAATCTTGCAAGTTTTCACTTTCTCCAGCTTGTGAACGTTTGTTTATCTCAGAAGTCTCATGGGGTGCTTCTTCCCTCCTGGAGGAACTGTATCAATACAAAGGAAACTGCTGTGCAAAAACACTGTCCACAGCTCAAGAAAAAAAAACTTTGTTATGGGACTAGAGAGGGGAAGTTCACTCTGTGCCAGGTTCCTCGTGCCAACATGACACAACTGTTTTTTTTTTTTCTTGCTGAGCCAATGAGCTTTCTTGGGGTTACTTACAGAAATACGGGAAAGGAGTTGCTTACTGGAGTAAAAGGCACTCAAAGATAGTTGCCATCAAAGAACTCTGACTCCCATGGGATATGCTTATGAACACTGGACACCTGGAACACACTGCACACCTGCAAGTATATCTACAGATTAAAAGGCAAGCTATCTTCATGGCTAAGTTCAACAAAGCTTCATCTAAACTGCATGATTGCTGTGATTTTCTGCATGGGAGTTAAGTATAGTGGATCCTATCAGATTCAGGGACTTCCTGAAGTTATTTGGGGTGGTTTATTTCCTGACTTAATCAGCTTCCTTCATGATGGAATGTTTCAGTCCCCATGAAATGGCTAAATAACAGCACATTCTTTAGGCTTCACCATTTTGGATTTTTGTTTGTTTGGTTGTGTTTTGTTATTGTTGTTTTCCCAACACATTTTTATTGCTTATTTGGGAATTTCACATAATATACTCCAATCACATTCACTTCCCAATCATACCAGGTCTACCCCCTGCACTCTTATGACCATTCTTCTCCCTACCCCCCCAAAAAAGGAAAAATAAGAAAAGCAAACACCACCAAATCCAATTTGTGTTGCCTATATGCTCATTGGAGCATGGTCAAATTCCCAGTGGCCAGTACCTTAAAAAAAAACTGAGTCTTTCTCCATCCCCAATCCCACCAGAAGCTATCAACTGCGAAGAGTTATACTTCATGATCTTTATCACAATTTTTAAGAGTTCTCTTCAGTGGCTTTCTGTCTAGACTGTTTCTTCTTTTTTGATGGGGATCGGGGAGGGGTTGTCACAGATGCCTTCCATGCCTCTCATTCTCAAATGTGAGTCTGCAGTCATTGACACCACTGCAAAAGAAGCTTCCTTGCCTTTTACAGTCAGCAGGAGCAGAGATCATGGACTTCCACAGGATTTCTGGCAACAGTATGGATCATGGGCATCCACGTGGTCTTTGATGATAACATGACCTCCTATGGGGATACACAGCACAGACATCCACTCCACCTTTAGTGGAAACACAGATGGACATCAACATGGTGTCCCGAGAGAGCACAGGCATGGCCTCTAGCCATAGCATGGCTACAGCAGAAACACTTCAGATATCATAAGAAGCCATAACAATCACTTCCTCCAGAGTACTCTAAGATTTTAAAATATTTTTATTACGGCTGGAGAGATGGATCCGTGTTTAAGAGCATCCATTACTGTTGCAGAGGACTGTTCAGTTCCCAACACCTACTTGGTGGTGCACAATTACATTTAACTCAAGTTTTAGGGAAATCTGACCACCTCTTCTGACCTCCGCAAGTATGAGGCATGCATGTGTTGCACATACATACAGATGGCAAAGCATTCATACATATAAAATGAAATAAATTTTAATTTAAAAATGTAAAAATATATACATGTATAATTATATATAAATAAGAAATATTGTAACAGTTCCACACATACATACAAGCAACGTCAATGTGCGTTTCTTATATCCAAATACTCTTCTTCAATCCCTGACCCCCAAGTATGTTTTTAGTAAGGTCAATTCTTGCCTAATCAATGATCCATACTTCATTCTAAAGGGGCAAATAACAGATTTGTCTTTCCACAATAACATTCCAAAAATAACGCAGTATCCTTTAAAATATATCTTCAGATCCAATTTTTAATTGTTTTTATTGAGCTATATGTTTTTCTCTGCTCCCTTCTTCCTCTCTGCTCCCTTCTTCCTCTCCCCTCCCGTCCTACCCTCTCCCGAGGTCTCCATGCTCCCAGTTTACTCAGGAGATCTTGTCTTTTTCTACTTCCCATGTAGATTAGATCTATGTATGTCTCTCTTAGGGTCCTCTTTGTTGTCTAGGCTCTCTGGGGTTGTAGACTGTAGGCTGGTTTTCTTTGCTTTATTTGAAAGATATTCATAGAGTAGCAGATGTTCCCTATGAGTCCATTAAAAGTACAAAAATATAAATGCATTTTTTTGTTTTATTTTGTTTTGCTCAATTCATTTCTTTGTTTGGGAAGGGGGAGAAATGCAGAAGAAAAAAAGGTCATCAATCTTTTCCAGACTATAAATTAATAAGCAGGGAAAGAAGGATTGTGGGTTAAATGATCTTATCTCTTTTATGGCAGTGGCTGAAACTGATTTGTTCATTAAAATTCATTTCGCAAAATTAAAACAATTCAAGATTTATAGTGTTACTGCTTAGTTTTCTTTAAATAATTATATGATTGGTTAGTGAAGAAAATTGTCTTGGCGCACATGGGAAGCAGTGGCAGGTAGATCTATGTGAGCTCGAGGCCAGCCTGGTCTCCAGAGAGAGTGGCCATTCTCACAGGTGTAAGATGGTGTCTCAAAGTTGTTTTGATTTGCATTTCCCTGATCGCTAAGGAAGTTGAGCATGACCTTAAGTATCTTTTGGTCATTCGAAATTCTTCTGTTGAGAATTCTCGGTTCAGATCATTACCCCATTTTTTTTAATTGGGTAATTTAGAATGTTAATGTCTAGTTTCTTGAGTTCTTTGTATATTTTGGAGATCAGACCTTTGTCTGATGTGGGGTTAGTGAAGATAAAACTATTTTTCAAATGCTTTGTCATTCCTCCCACTAAGAGATAAAGTCTGATATCACACTCTCGAGCCTTGGAAGGTTATTGTGACTGCTTCAGCCAAAAGAACATAGTAGATATGCCTTCTGATTCTGAATTTCTGCTGTTGTCCCATGAGTTCTCATTCTAGGAAGCTTTAGCCCTCATATAAGAAGGCCAGCTAAGCTTACATTTCCATGTAGAGTGTCCATGGAAGAGACTACAGCAAAACACACATGCCAGACACTCAATTGCTCAAACCACCAGCTGTTTGACTCTTTCCAACATAGCAAATAACATAGAATAAGATAATCTTTGACATAATCCCAACTCTAGCTAGTATATAATTACAATCATATTTGTTACAAAGCCAGAAACCTGAATAATAACTGATTAGCTAACTCTAGTCAACTTTCAATTTTACCAACAAAGTAAATTATTGTTTTTGTTTTACATATGATATAAGTGATAAATGCTATACGTTAGTGTTTAGTACGTGGTTTATTCCATAACCACAACAGTGTCTCATACATCCTTGATTCTCCTTTTGGTATTTAATATAATCTGAATACTAGTAGGCTATTATAATAGGTTAAACAGTAGAACATCAATAAATAGTAAATTATGGTCTTAGTAATATATTTTTTTGAATCAGCTCATATTCAAACTAATAAAATAACTGTACCATTATTTACCATAATATGCTAAATAAATGTCATAGGGTTTCTACTGCTGTGAAGATACAACATGACGACGGCAGTGCTTATAAGGGAAAACATTTAATTGGGGCTGGCTTCCAGTTTCAGAAGTTTAGTCCATTATCATCATGGCAGGAAGCATGGCAATGAACAGGCCAACATGGTGCTGGGGAAGGAGCCAAGAGATCTACATCTTGTTCCACAGACAGCAGAAGGAGACTATGCATCACACTGGGTGTAGCTTGAGCATATATTAAACCTCAAGCCCACTCCACACTAACACACTTCCTCCAACAAGGCCATACCTATCATACCTCCTAGTAATGCAACTCCCTGTGAGGCAAGCATTTAAACACATGAATCTATTGGGACCATTTCTATTCAAACCACCACAATGAATAAATTCAAAATCATCAGACATTAGTAGATTATGAAAGGCTAAACTAATCGGTATCAAGACATCCAACCAATAGTTGAAACTGTATTGAATGCCCTAGGATCTCACTGTATTCAGTCCCAGCACTGAATAAATGGTAGCGCTCAAACACCATGGTGAGGAATAATATGTAGCTGATCATCTGTTCTCAAAAGTTCTTTACCTCAATTTCTGAGGCAAGTAAGAAGAGAATTTCTATCTTTTCATAAAAATATTATTATAACCTCTCAAAATTTTGCTACTCCATCCTAGGTACCCTTCCAGTTCATATATTTATCATGAATTCTCTACACTTTTAATCTATTTTCTGTGCCATCACATTGTGAGATGTATATGTGTGTATATATGTATATACATCCATACACATATATACACATACATAAAATAAACTGTTTCTAAAATATAAATCATGTCACTATCTTACTTACAATGCTTAAATCTATTTTCTTTGTATTTAGAATAAAGTTTACTTATATCTCTTTACTAGTCATATGTCATCTGACCTTTATATCATTATCCCTTTTGTAACATCCTATTTATTCCACCCAGTCACTGTTGTCTTCTTTCAGGTCCTGAACTATGACAAGATAATCCAGCAAATACATTTCTTCACACTCACTGTTTTCTTTGCCTGGAATATCCTTTTCTCAATTACTCTTTATATGAAGACTTGTTTAGCAAAGCTTTCAACTCACTTTCCTGGAACGGGATTTTATGGTAAATCCATCTAAACTGGCACCACAATCTCCATTATTACTCTGTTTCAACACATGATTATTACTTTCTGCTACTTGAAAAAATGGACAAAAAGTTTTAACTGTGCACATTTTTAAATCAAATTTTAAAATATAAATCTTTCTCTTATTTGAATATAAAGCCCTTCCCAAGAAATGAATAGTACCTACATTATTCACAGTAAACTTGAGTCTTAGCTGTTTGACAAAGGTATACCAGGCCTGGGTAAATATATGTTTAAGAATAAATAAATATTAAGTCATTGTTAGATATTTTTAAAATTCTGTAACAGATGTTATTAAAATATTGACAAGAAATTATGATTGTAAATTAGACACAACTAAAAATGTAACAGAAACCTAACTGGAAAAGGCTAAAACATAAAATCATTTAGATTGCTCAGAGAAGTTGGTGAGGATGAATTGTTCATGGATCACTCTGGGCCATTCAACATCATTTATTTAGCCTGAAAGTCTTTAATTGTTTCCTTATAGGTTTACTCCCAAAGGCACCTTTACAAGTATCCTATATTTTTTCATTTTATCCTGTAAAGATGAGTTGACAGTTTTCATATTCAAAACATCCAAATCAAGATGACCTAAGAAAGAGAAATACAATATTGAGAATTAGATAAAAAGATATGTGTAGATTTAATGCCCAATATCAGACACAGGGCTGTACACATTTAAAAATTACAATAAAAGGGAAGAGTTTTACTTGATCTCTAGCTATAGTTTTGTCTTGTAATGTATTTTTTTCTGGATCCAGAAAAACCTTTTTTGAAGATAAAACCTTATTCCCTTTTGCATTATTTATTGTTCATATCATGGTTAATAGTACCCAAAAGAGTTAAGTAAATTAAGATGAATCTCATGATCTAAATCACAATTTTTGAGAACCATTAATCCTTTATTGTCTTTACTTTTTCTACACTGGACTTTGAACATCATTTAAAATTGACTATTCTGTCAATGTTAAATAATAAACATCTCACTGGTACTCTAAACACAGTAACCAGTTGTCTGTGATTCAACAGGAAACAACTTCAGGCAATAGATATGCTTTCTCTGTTCTCTGCGAATTATTAATCTTGCCTTGTGCTGTTACAGTTAAAGTTGTAAATAAGATGGTCAGTATAAAACCAACGATGCACCTGATCTTAGACAAAGGACTGGAAAATAATATCAAATAGAAGGAAACTACTATAGTTCTAATATAATTTATTCTCAACTTCTTTAAGTACAGCGCTGTTGTGGGGTAGAACTTAGAAGTCAAATGTTATACTCTTTGTCCCATGGAAAGATCCCAGCTATCCCCAAACATGATAAATGTAAATTTAAGCAAGCAAATATTTTATTATATAGTATAAAATAAATACAACATAATAATTGTGTAAAATAAATTATCTATCATATCATTTTTATTATCTATATTCTTCATATATTTTTAAGAAACAGGTTTTTATTGAAATATATGAATATTCATCATGCTAGCTATACTTGAGGTTGAAATTTTGGAAGTATATAATATCAATGCATATGCAACCACAGAAAATAAGAGATGTCATATTTTTAAGTAATTCTATTGTACAGAAGTATATCAATAAAAAGGCAAACATTAATATTAACTAAACTTTGTCTTCCTGAACTGTGAGCTCCTAATTGCAAACTCTGTGCTTTACACAACTCTACATTAACCAATCTAAAAATAAATGTTTTTAATGTTTTGTCTCATATATTCTAAGCACTTCGTGAATATTCATTAGTTTATTTCTACATTCCTCTTGGTAAACTACTTTATCCTACTATATAACTGGGCTTCCCAGGAGAAGATCTGAAGCACTTCTTTCAAATCTAGTTGAAAAGGAGCATTTCCCTACCATTCTAACACACTAATGTAATGTTCTCCCAGTGCCGAATAACACTGGGTATCAAACAAGATGAATCCTCTCATGAAAGGACAAACTCCTCCAAGCAGGTATTCAAATACGTCTGTAAAAAAACCATAATCAAAATGCAAATTCAAACCCCATAATTAAGATGCAAGAAACTACACAACTTAATTTAGGATGCCTATTCTCATTATATTCTTGGTTAATTTTACTTCTCAGCAAACATTTACTCAGCTAATATTTACCAGGAACTTCATATGTGCAAGGTGCAATGCCTGAACTGAGGACAGAGAATATATGTAGGATAAAACACATAAACTGTCACGTCCAGTTCAGAAAATTAGTGCTCTGATTGAAATGACAAAATTCACACAAATAACTATAGCACAAAATAAGAGACACTGAGAGCCACATTTCTTAGTAAATTACTAACCAAGTGAAGAAATATGAAAGATAGGTGGGATAAGGAAGACTTCTGAAAAAAGGTGTTATTTGCGTTGGAATTGATACAATAAGTACATAGTGAATATGTACAGAGAGAGCTAATTTCAGTTCCACATCAAGTTTCACTGGAATTTACTTACTACCTATTGCTGCTGTAACATTTTATCTCATAGTGGTTTAAGGCAGTAGAAGCTTCTTTTATTATGGGATGGGATGTCTAAAGTCCCTACAGCAAGTACTGAATTTAAATCAAGGCAGTAACAAATTGATATTCCTTGTGGAAGATCCCTATTTCGTTGTCTTTTTCAGCTTCTACAGGCCATCTAGATCTCAACATCTTGATTCTCTCATCACTATTCCTGCTACTCAGTTATAATCTCTTGTCTTCCTTATAAGATCACATTTGTGATTATCTCAGGCCCACACAAATAATTCAGAACAATAAAATCCAGTATAATTTATTCAATTCAAGGACCTTAATCACAATATTAAAGTCCCCTTCATCACATAAGGGAAAGTGTTCACAAGTTCTGGAGAATAAGATATGTACTCTGGAGAAGAATAGAGGGTTCAGTCTATTTCAACTATTGAAGTCAATATTGCTTCTTAATTTTCACATTTTAAGTCACTCACATTTATAGCCACAAATAGGTTTATAGGACATGTTTTCTCTTTTAAAAACTGGAAGGGGGCTTATCACTGTGGTGCCATATATTTCAATTAATTACTGTTCTTCTGATTCTTAAAACTGTATATCTATACAGTTTGATTGGTGGCATAAACACAGGAAAGCTATGGGAATGAATTACCCACAAAGAAATATCTCTACCCATATTTCATGCCCATTGCTGCAAAGAGTGCCTTAAAATCATCTAAGTTAAAGAGTTTTTATTGTATTTTTTTGGAAATTTCATACATGAGCAATGTATTCATTTATACCTTACCTTCTCCCTGTTTCACCTCATCCTATGTCTCCCCAACTCCCATTCTATGTAATAGCTAAAGAGTTTTTTATTTCATAGTAACACTGGATTCTGTCTTTTTATATGAGTCTTCAAATTCATAAAGGTTACTAGAGGATCATATGAGGTGGTCATGTCAACCGAAGCAAACTTCAAACATGGAAAAATATACCTTATGAACTACTGAATGTATAGAGAATGTCTCCACAGTTTGACACTTCCATTGTGTTAGTTTAAGTGAAATAATAGATGTCTGGGCACAAGGAAAAGAAAAAGAATGGTAACAACGTATGGGACATTGCTTCCCATGTATTCAGTATGGCCTTGTGTCTAAGAGATGAACTTGAACATGTTGTATGCTGCTACAGATAGAAACTGAGAATCTATTTTCATGAAGGCTTCATTAGGAACTGTACAGCAAGGTAATTCCACTTTGTTGTAATAACAACAATGTAGCATGTACAGTGGGGTAAAAGATCTCACTTCCCATTTTCCCAAGAAACACAGCTGAATAAGGAATGTAGAACATTTCATATCGGTTTGTTTCGCTTTCTTGGCTCTAAGATTTGGTTTGGCAGGTTGAAAGCATTAGAGAAGAAGGCGAAGAAGAGGTGGCTAGATGCTTAGCACTAATTTATTATTAGTACAGATCAGTGGCATTTTAGATTTATGGTAAGTAGCAAGCCTCTTCTTAATTTTTATCTTCATGATGGTGAGCCATGAAGAAATTTTCGTGACCGTGGTATCATCTTTCCTACAGTAGTCTTCCGACAACAAAGATCACTTAATCTTATTAGAAAATCTTATGTGGGTCCAGAAGAAGCTAAACTTGAAGTAAGGTGACATAGAATATGTGCAGAATGTTAGGAATTAGCCCAATGTGCTATAAAATCATATGAAGACAGAACGTTAACAAAAGATTCTGACTAGACATACTTGAGACCCAGAAAACTAATGTCTTCACTTTTCTGAAATTTCCTACACTTGCTTGTTCGTTAATCAAGCTAGCATTTCTAACAATGTGGCCTTAGCATCATTCACTGGAGTCATCTGAATTACAAATTTGGATGCAGCTTGTCATTCCCCTCCCAGTTTAGCACTAGTTTTTAGAATCTCAGTTCAGGAGAAAGTAGAGTAAAAACCCAGCAGTGTGCATATTATCAAAGTTTGCAGACAGTCTGAATGTGCAGAAAAGTTAGAAGCCATGAACTAAGGCTTCTCTTTGGCCTGAGTTCCTATTTTATAGCCTATTCTAAGGCAAAAAGAAGTAAGAAAGTATATATCCACACTGGGTGAATTTGAAAGATATTTTTTCAAATTCTTTGTGAGATATCTATTCCATTTCTTTTTGCTATAAAAATACTCATTGAAATAAATTTTATTGTTTTGTTTTATTTTTGACTCAAAGCAGTAAAGCCCCAGTGATAAGGTCACCATTGTCAGAGTGAGTTCAACCACATACAGAGAATAGGACCCTTCTATCCTTGATTTTGAATAACAGTTTTGATGAATTCACAATTTGGCCATAGAAATGACAGCACAAGTGCTTACTTGAATTATTCTTCAAATATTCTCTTTAAAGGAAGCAATGCCCTTTAATGGATGACTTTGCACTAGATATGTAAAAGTGAAAAAACCTTTTGGGGGAATTACAGGACACTGACTTTTAGTTTATAATAATCCCTGGGGAGCCATCAGTTAGAGAAGGGTCATGTAGCCTTTAAATAATAAGTGAACTATTGACTTAAGCCAGCATGATGGTTCATTTAATGAAACCTTAACACTTGAGTTGAGCTCTCGAGTTCCTAAGTTAAATAGATATCTTTAACAGTAGGAAGGAGTTAGATGTATCTATGCAGCAAAAGAACTACTTTATTGGAAGGTCAAATTTCGATTTAAATGTCTTGTTTTACTGTTTGGTGATCAAAGCTGCAAACTCAAGCCAGAGTCACAGTACTCATAAAGTGATACATTACATACAGAGAGTATAGCTCTTCTCTGCCCAAAGAGGATGGGTACATAGAAGTGGAAACAAATACAATATGGAAAATGTACTTAAATTTAATTCTTTTCTTCCATTGTCTTCCAGATTTTTTTCCTCTTTTCTTTGTCTGTCAATACATATTCAGTTTTCAGTACTCTTGGATTTCACAAACAGAATAGTATATGTGATGTTCAACTCTGGGCTTGGAGAGATGAATAATACACAGTTCCTATTCTTAAGCAAGTGACCATCTAGCAGTGGTGAAATGCATGAAGGCAGACAATATGGGAAACTGAAATATTACTGAAAGCAGGATCAGTACTCACTCTCCCTGACACACCTGAAGCAAAAGCACCATGAAACATGCTGACCTAACCTTTTAGGTACTTGGAGAACTCTATGTCAGGTATCAGAAAGGTAAGTATATTCCATGCTGAACAGACATGTAAATCCAGGGGCACAATGCCTTTCCAGGAACCACAGACACTGGCAATCAAATTCTGGCCAGCCAACTGATAGCAGATTCATACAAAGCAGTTTCTGGAGTATTCAACAAGGGAGCCAATTGCAAAACGTGGAGATGAATTTCAAACAATCAACAATACTCTGGAGCAAACAATATTTGGTTATTTACTATAAGCTTTGTTAAAGAAAGATTGATGGGAGTTCCAACACTGAGTAAAATACTCCAAACAAGGCTCAGCGAGAGATCCAACACTGAGTAAAATACTCCAAACAGGGCTCAGCGAGAGTTCCAACACTGAGTAAAAGAGGAAAATTAAGGCCCAATGGCAGTCCCATCACTGAGGAAAAGACTAGAACTAGCTTTGTCCCACGGAGCCCAGCCGAGCTGAGCAGAGCGGGCAACTCTTAGTAAGCCTGCCCTTGGAACAGGGAACCTCACCCAACCAGCTTCTGCAGATTCATCCGGACCCCGGTAAGTGGGTCTCAGCACGTCCCCGAGGCTTTCTGGCCACTTAGGGCCCCCCTCAACTGGCTTTGCTGCTTATCCCAACCCTACTCGCCCCCGGGCATCCCTTCTCATCTGCGTGGTACTAACTGCACCCGAACTCAGCCTATCAGGGCTGAGGCCTTGGGGGAAGGGTGAATCCTCGGCTAGAGGGCCTCCTTTATCCCACAGAGCCGAGCGTAGCAGAGTGGGCAACCCTCAGTAAGCCAGCCCTTGGGACTGGGAACCCCTGGGCAAGGAAGGAGCCCAACCAGCTTCTGCAGATTCATCCGGACCCCTGGAGCAGAGCGGAGCCCAACGGAGCAGAGCAGGCAACTCTCAAGGGACCAATCCACCGAGACTCTCCTTAACACATTTGAAGGAAGAGATGGGCAGGCGCCAATCAAAGAATTCATCCAACAACCTGAAAAGCAACATGATAACACCAGAATCCAGCGATTATGGAACAGGAAAACCCGAGCAACCTATCCCAGAAGAAGGAGAAGAAATTGACTTTAAACGTAACTTTATGAAAGTTATAGAGACCTTTAAAGAAGAGGTGAAAAACTCCTTTATCGAGAGGGATGAGAAAACTAACAAAAAGTTAGAAGAAATGAATAAATTCCTCAAAGATACCCTAGAAAACCAAGAAAAAGCAATCAAACAGGTAATGGAAACAGTTCAAAACTTGAAAACTGAAATGGAGGCAATGAAGAAAACACAAACTGAGAGATGGCGGGAAATGGAAAATCTGGATAAACGAACGGAAACCACACAGACAAGTATAACCAACAGAATACAAGAGATAGAAGAAAGAATCTCAGATGCAGAAGACACGATAGAGAAAATAAACTCAGTGATACAAGAAAACAACAAATCCAACAAATTCGCAACACAAAACATCCAGGAAATCTGGGACACCATGAAAAGACCAAATCTAAGAATAATTGGGATAGAAGAAGGAGAAGAATTCCACTCCAAAGGCCCAGAAAATATATTCAACAAAATTATTAAAGAAAACTTTCCGAACCTAAAGAAGGATATTCCTATGAAGGTTCAAGAAGCATACAGAACACCAAATAGGCTGGATATAAAAAAATCATCTCCTCGCCATATAATAAACCACAAAACATACAGAATAAAGAAAGAATATTAAGAGCCACAAAGGAAAAACATATAAGGGTAAACCTATCAGAATTACACCTGACTTCTCTATGGAAACCATGAAAGCCAGAAGGTCTTGGATAGATGTGCTGCAGACACCAAGAGACCATGGATGCAAGCCCAGACTACTATACCCAGCAAAGCTTTCTTTCACCATCAATGGGGAAAACAAGATATTCCAGGATAAAAACAAATTTAAGCAATATGTAGCCACAAACCCAGCCTTACAGAAAGTACTAGAAGGTAAACCACAACTAAAGAAGGCAAACGACACCCATAATAACACAGACAGCTAACAA
>PVIU01022219.1:0-29827 GCA_004026605.1 Ondatra zibethicus | reverse complement strand
CACCTTCTGCTCTTCACCTGCACCTTGGGGGCTCAATCCATTGCTCTGATGTGAATGTGGGTCTCTGTCTCTATCTCCATCCATCGGATGAAATTTCTATAATGGTAATCAAGATAATCATCAATGTGACTATGGTACAAGGCTAGTTCTGGCACCCTCTCCTCTGCTGCCTGAATACCTAGCTGGAGACATGCCCGTGTACACCTGGGCCAGGAGGGAGGGGGGTGGGCCTTGGACTTCCAACAGGGCAGGGCACCATGCCCTCTTTCAAGGAAGAAGGGGGAGGGAGGAGGGGTGGGGGTGTAGTGGGAGGGGACTGGGAGAAGGGGAAGAAAGGAAAAAAAATTTATTTCTTTAATTATGTTCTTGAATGGAAAAAATAAAACAAAACAATGTATGGAAAAATAAATTTAAAAAAAAGAGCTCTTTTTGGATACGCTTAAGAGCCATGGTCCCCATGATGTGATGGGCAGTGCTTCATACTAGGTCTGACAAGTGGTAGATGGCTTTGGTGATACTAGGGCCCAAACAGCTGTGGGAGTCCAGGGTGGGCATATGGTTGGGGCCAGAGCTGGGTTATAATGAGAGGTCGATTGGATTCTGGAAGGTTAATAGGGTAGAGAGATAGCTAAGATCTAGGGACATCAGCTTTTCACCTGTACCTGAAGAGCTGCACAATTCCTGCTTCTTGGGGGTCTTGGTTGATGTTCTGTACGGAGCAAGAGAATCCCGCTGTCGTTGTCGGGAGGCTGTGGTGCCTGGAGGCCGCACAACTGCTGGGAATCACTGCTGCCCGGAGAGGTCAGAGTTCCTGCTCCGGGCAGCCTGCTAATGGCTTTGACCCCAGTTGTCTCCCTCCAGTGCCTGAGCAACTTACAACGGTCCATTATGAGGTCACAGAGAACATAATGGTGTGGATGATAACTGGTGCAGTGCATGTACCATAGAGGTGAGGGGAACATGGGTGCAGGAAGCGAATATTACTAAAACAGTGGAAAATGGCAGAAGGCACTCTTGCCTGTAGGCCTCATCCAGTGCTTATTCTTTGACCTGATAAACAAGGACACAATGCATCTCTTCACCCAGTTACTAGAATAAATAAGATCAATTCAATGAGTTCTCTCTCCATTATAATGACTTTATCATAATCTCTCTCCATACTATATGTTTAAATTACACAGTCCCTTACCTCCATGTGTATTCCTAAGGACATTCTCTAATTTAAATAATTTAGCAAGTTTAGCATTTATGTATCTTGTTAATGTTTTGGTAGTTATTGTCTTGAAGATTTCAAAATCAAGTTTGTAGCGAACCATCTTAATTTTCTAAGACTGTCCCACAGAACAGGATGGTGAAAGTATAAAGAAAGAAAAATAACTAAACCCCGTTTTCATCCTGCATTTATGGGTGTTAGTTGTTCTTACCGAAACAATTTTGTGTTTTGGAATGATTTTTCCAATAACGAAAATAGCCGCACAACAAAGTATTTTCTTGAGGGCTTCCAATATAGCTATTGATTATATGAGTAAAAATGTAAATCCAAATAATTACCACAAAATATGTTGTTGTGTTAGGTGTATAAATACATTTGGATGAACTGAGTACAATAATTTAATAAAATAATTTGTAATTTTTGTTGTTATAGTACACATATTGGGTCACAGTTCCACTTATACTGGGTATTCTTTAGTTATGAAAATCTCGATATTTTGCAAAACTATTCATCTAACATCTATCTATCCAGTCAATTTAGGAGAGCAAGACTTTGAGAATATTTACAAAGGAAAGGATATGGATGTCAGAATAGGTTTTCTACTATTAAGATAAAAATATCTAAATCATTGAAAGGAACTTTTCCAAATTTCTTGTTATATGGTCTATGAACATAGTTTCTGTGTTTATGAATGAACTGTTCATATTATTGTCGTAAATATTAAATTTTAAAGGAGCATATACAACACTGCAAATTAGGGAAGTTAACTTCCAGAGTTTTCTTTTTTCTGATGAGGACAAGATTGAAAATTTTATCAAAAGATTGGAAAACATCAGCAATTCTAATATTTTTTATTGGGCAGGATACTAAGAGCCTCAATTTTATTTGAGTTTTCCAAAGGAGAAAATGTGGTCATGTTAAAGAATCATAGCTCTCTTTAATTTCTGTTTGGGTTGAAGTCTTGTGTTAACTCACTGTATATGTGGTTAAGTAAAGTGTATGAGGTGCATTTGTATACAAGGAAACAATTGTATTTATAGTGGCTGTTAATTAAAAAATAATTATATGAGCTTTAAAACCTTAAAGATTCTAATTAAAAATTATCTATAAATATAACAGAAGAGATTAAAAATTAAAGAAAGTAAAAATAAAAATGGACTTCTAAAATAGCCACAGAGGAGAACATAGCTTTATGTTGATGGGTCTCCACACGCAACATACAGCAATTTCCTGCTACTGTCTTCTTCCTTCCAGTCTGCCTGTCTCATGCCTAATCTGTTACTGTCTATTTCATATGGTATTCTACATTGTATGAAGAGTGTTTATAACACTCTCTGACCTTCCTTTACCCATCAGTGTGTTTCATTTTCAAAATTAGTGTCTTAACAGGGACATAATGTTAAAGTCCTGGAGAAGTCCCAAAAAAGACTACCATCCACATATGCAATCAGCAAGAGCATTTTTATTATTCCAACATGCAAGAAACAAGATGGTGAAAGGCAAGGAGATGGGGGCTTCTTTTAAATCTTACCAAGGAAGTTAGGCCATTTTAACTACAATTGGCTTAAACAAGTGGTAATCATATTAGTATGTTCTAACTGGCTAGGGTTAGTTAGGGGGCTGGTCAGGGCTATAGGTCTCTGTTTTGGGGCAGTCCTGGACAAGTCCCAGATCTTGACCTTATTTGGTCATTAACTTGAGATACTATGGGGTTGGCCTGAGTCCAGCATGTGCAGTTTCCCTGGTAACCCACCTATCAAGGTTGCTGAAGGTAAATTTTCCTTTGTTCATTGCTTTTACTGGAACTGTTTGTCTGGAGGCTAGAATTAGGCCTAGTGAGGCCTGGTCTGGCCCTCTCATTCCCCTTCTTGAGTGTTGTATCAAATCCTGGAGATGATCATCAGGTCTACAGGCTGGTATTGTTTTAAAACCATTAGTTTTACTGTGGAGATTCGTTCCTTAATTAATCTTAAAAATGTATTAAGAATGTAGGGGCCACAGGTCAAAATAAGCAATAACAAAATTACAGGTCTGGCTATTGCAGATAGAAGCGTAGTGGTCAGGGGGACCAATTAAATAATGATTCAAACCAGTTTTGATTCTGTTATCTGGCCAATTTATGCTCCTGTATTCTTTTCTTAACCAGTGACAGAGGTTTGTTAGTAACTCCAGAGTGATTAGTATAAAAATGGCATTGTTCTCCCAGGGATGCACAGGGTTCTCCTTGTTGGAGAAATAATACATCTAAAACATGGCGGTTTTGTAGGGCAACCTCAGCTAGAGAAGAGAGGGTAACTTCTAAGTGGGCAATGAATTTTCCCAGTTCTAAGAGGTAACTGTCAATGCCCCCCCCTTTTAGAGCATTATAGTTTTTATCTTGTAATATGAGGGCTGGCGTTCATAGTCTTGCTGATCCAGCTACCCCAGTCCTAGTAGAGTTGAGACTAGAACAGCAACTATTCCCACAGCCCATCTACATCTGGACCAAAGGGGAGGAAGAGGGCTGCCTCTCTATTTCTTCATTGGTATAGTAGAGAACCCGAGGTGTGAGCTGAACCAAGACACAGAATTCCCCCATTTGGAATTTGAGAGTGAACACAGGTGAAACCTGATGAACAGGCCTACCAGGCATCATCAGTGGATACCAGATAACCTGAGTTTTCATCAGGGATGACTAGGGTCTCATTACAAAGGTGTACGTGGGTTCTAGGAATTTGTTTTCTTTGACCAACAATGAATGTGCCCATAAGTGCTACCTCCAAGGTGACACCTGGGGTGTGTCCTTGAGCCTACCTGCAAGAGGACTCCATTGGAGCCTGATATAGTCAGCCGATATAGCTCTGCCCTCATAAGAAGGGGGCTGTGTGTCCAAATAAGGCCAGCAGTCAGCTGTCCATCCTGGCTGAGAGATGTTTAGTACTGTATAGGTGGCTTTCAGGAGGTTCCAGGGGCTGGATCCAGTCAGGGGAGTGAACACAGGGATGTTCGACCTAGAAGGTGTCTGCGGGACCATTTTCGCAAGAATTTGTGGCCTCTGACGGGGAACCTCTGCCTGGGGTGCCAACAGCAGGATGGGGTTGGGCCCCATCCAGACTCTGTTTGATTTGGACACTGTGCTGTATGTTAAATGACCATCCTGGATCAGCACCTGTTTTGACTGCAGCTTTAGGCTCCAGGTCTTTCCCCCTTCCCATTCCAGAGTATCTTTTCCTTTTTGAGTGAACTGTATCAGAATTGATTACAGGTCATGGAAAGGCAAGGCACTCCCTCCTAAGATTCTGGTGACCATGATAAGGTCATCTTTCATGGGCAAGTTCCATGGAACAGTCCCAGGGGACTCAGTCCCGCCATGCAGAGTAATGATCATATAAACCACCATACTTATCAGCTTGGGTTTGGGACTGCCCATTCCCAGGGTAAGCATAAAATGGATTTCTACTCAGGCACGTATGGTCATCCTCTTGACTATATCCACAGGTCCTTTAAATCTATCTTCAATACTATAATACAGAATGATACCTTTTAAGCATAAATCAATTACTACTAGAGTTGATGCTTAAAGGTTTTCAGTAAGTTTCCATCATTTTTAGGGTAAATTCTGAACTGCAGTGCTGCCTCATTTAAGTCCTCTCCCAGGAGAACTGATCTTTTTTCCACAGTTCCATTGCATCATATATTAGACCGCCTTGCTAATTTTTTTTAAATATTCATCCTCTTAACCTTTTTCATAGATTTTTGATGAGAGGGATACCCTTACAAAATACTAGGTACTCAACGTTTTCTGGATGATGCATGCATTTGTTAAAAATCAAGTAATATAATGTATACAAAGACTAATTCTAGCCTTTGAGACGAGATTAGATAGAGATTAGAGAAAAAATAGAATTCTAACTAGTTTACTTCACTTTCAACTCAGAAACATTTCAGGGCCACTAAAATAGCTTACCACAATAAAAATAAAAAACTAATATAGTGGGTGTACATGGTATTATCTGACATAATTCCTCTCTGAGCTTATAGTTACAAGGGCATATTTCTTGCTTCACATAGTCATTGTACTACTTTCATTGTGCATAATGAACTGTCAAAATTTTAAGAACAAAAAATAATACAAGTATTCTTTAAATGTGGTATCCTATTGAAACACATATTTAGTGTAATAAAGAGACCCTTATTTCATCACCTATGGCATATTATGTCAAGGTGAAGCTGGGTTTTACAGGACCATACTCATCAGACTTGTTTTACAAGCCTTTTTGTAGCCATATAATTTTATTTCTTTGGGACAAATGCATAAGCTGGAATGGCTTGATCATGCATGTGTAGAAATATGTTTAACTTCTGCTTTCTAAAATAATTTGCAGTGTTTCCATTTCTAGCAGCAATGTGTGGATATTCCAGTCACTCTGTAGTTTCAATAGCACTCTGTATTTTCAGTGGGTTTTTTTTTTTCTATTTTGACAGTTTTTAGTGATACAATGACTGAAAGATGTTGGAAATTAGTTTTTGTCACCATTTATTGTCTGAATGTCTTTGACAACCAAGTATCAGGTCAAATCTTTGCTTATTTGTATTTTTCTATTTATTCATTGAAGTTTGAGAATTCTTTGTATGTTTTGGATATAAGCATATTCAAACACATCATTTGTAAACATGTTTTCTTCTGTGACCCGTGTTTTAATTTTCTTAGTTATTAGCACTCAAAAAATGAGATATTTTTATGTCAATGGTCCAATTTGTCAGTATATTTGCGGATGCGATTCTATTATCTTACTTATAAAATATCTGTTCTGCCCACTATGACAAAAATTACCTTCTTCTTTTTCTTCCTCTTCCTCTCCTTGTTTTTTGGTGTGCATTCGTGTGTGCATGTGTGTGTGTGTGTGCTCGCATGTGCGTGCATGTGTAGGGTCTCAAGCTGTCCTCAAACTTGGTCTGTAGAGGATGACCCTGACTTCTGATCTTCCTGCCTCTGCCTCCAAGTGCTGGTATTACAGGCAAGAGCCACCATACCTGGTTTATATAGTTCTAGGAATCAAACTGGGTGCTTTATGTATAGTAAGCAAGCACTCAACCAACTGAGCTACATCCACATGTTAATACCACATTGCCTTTACTTAGTTTTATATAAAGTTTTGAAATCAGGTTGTGGTAGATATCAAAATTTATACTGTAAAAATATGTTTGGCTATTACAAATATTTTGCAATTCCATATGATTTTTAGATTGCCAATTTCTACTTTAAAGGAAATATTTTTTTCTTGAATTTCAATGACAACTATAAATGACTTTAGAATCAATACTGTCTTAATACTAAGGTAATGGCATGTTTTTCCTCTAAGTGTACATTAAAATACTTAAGCAATATTTCTCATTTTCTGATATATACTTTTTAGACATATGGTTTCATGGTAATCTTTAAATAATTAAAATATTTTAAAAATTATTACATTTTAATTACTTTGAGTGTGTATATGCATGTAACCATAAGTGTCAAAGCATATATGGAGGTCTGAGGACAACTTTCAGGAGTTGGTTCTGTCTCTCCAACATGTGGGTCTAGAGGATCAAACTCGGGTCATCAGGCTTGGTAGTAAGCACCTTTATCTACTAAGTGGTCTTGCTGGGCCATTTAAGCATTTAATATATTTGGATACTATTTTAAATGGCATTTTAGAATTTTAATTTCTGATTGTGAGGTTGAAATAAAGAAATAAAAATGATTTTTGTTCATTAATTTTAAAACTTGTAACCTTGCTCAGTTCTCTTTTGTTTACTATATGAAATTTTATTTTTATTTTTAAATTTTAATTAATTAATTTTTAATAATGATCTTTTCTCATTTTACATATCTACCCCAGTTCCCATTCTCTCCCCTCCTGCCACTCCCCCACTTCCCCACCCCATCCCCATCCACTCCTCAGAGAGGGTAAGGCTTCCCATGGGGAGTCAACAAAGTCTGACACATCACTTTGAGGCAGGACCAAGGCCCTCCCCACTATACCTAGGCTGAGCAAGGTATTCCTCCAAAAAGAATGGGCTCCAAAAAGCCAGTTCAAGCACTACGGATAAATCCTGGTCCAACTGCCTATTACCTCAAAGACTGCCCAAGCAACATAACTGTCCCCGCACATTCAGAGGGCCTAGTTTGGTCCTATGCAGGTTTCCCCACTGTCAGTTCAGAGTCAGTGAGCTTCCACTAGCTCAGGTAATCTATTTCTGTGGGTATCCCCATCATGATCTTGATGCCTTTGTTCATATTATTTGCTCAGTTCTCTTATTACACACAGCTTTCAAAATCATTTAGATCAATTTCATATAAAGATAACCAGATCATCTGTTAATAAAAATTTTGCCATGTATTCAGCTTGTTTGACAGCACAGAATAAAATATCAAGTATAATATTGAATATGTAATAAGAATAGATATCACAGCTTTCTTCCTGACTTTAGAGTGAAAAAGTTATTCCAAGTTTAGTTATGGTGTTAAATGTATTTTATTTATGACTTTTTAAAAAATAAAATCAAGAAAATTCCTTTCCATTTCTTGTGTGTTGTGAGCCATTATCAGTAACTGATATTGTCATATGCTATTTTGGTGTTTATTGAACTATTAATATTGTTTAAAAATTGTTTACTTGGCAAATTATATGGGGTATTTTAAAGCTACTGTAGTAAAAAAAATCACAATAAAATCTATCATTTTAACCATTTTCCTACACAGTTCATTAGTGACAAATACTGTTAAATAGCAATCAGAAGTTTCAAATCACACAGAATTGAAATGTATCTCTACCAAACATTTCCCACTTGCTTTGTTACCATGGCTCAATTTATATTTGTGAATTTATGAATTTTACAGTATTAGGACTTTTATGACTGGGGTTTTGAGCTGCCCTATGTGGATACTGGTCACAGAACTCATTAACATCAGTTCTAATAATGATCCTGTCCTTCTTCTAGATTTAGGATTAATTTGTTTCACTGTTGTTACAAGGGTAAATTTTGGTTGTTAATTTGTGATTGTACTATGTACTTCTTTTTTGTGTATGCTATTGTGTGGATTATTTTTCTTTCTATCTATCAACCTGAAACAAATGAGAGACACTGGGAAAGATGGAATCTTAATTCAGAAAGAACTTCAATAGGACTGATCTGTAGGCATATCTGTAGGACACTAACCTAATAAATGAGCACTATAGGAGGTGCCACCCAGGCAGATGTTTCTGGAGTATATATAAAAGCAGGCTGAGCAAACCATGGGCAACAACCCAGTAATCAGAATTCCTCTATGTCCTCTGCTTTGGTTCCTACCTCCAGGTTATTGCCTTGAGTTCCTGCTCTGATTTCCCTTGTTATTTGAACTGTGGTGGAGACATGTAAGTCAAATAAACATTTTCTTCCCCAAGTTGCTTTGGTCATGATTTTCTTACAGCATCAGAAAAACAAAGAAGATAGAGCAGTGTTTATGGTTAGAACTTCCCTCTTAGCACTGCTTTTGCTGGATCTCATAGGTTTTGGTATATTGTTTTCATTTTTATTGATATCAAGGTATTTTAAGATTCCCCTTTGACTTCTTTGATTTATGGGTTGAATTTGACTATACTTACGGAGAATAAGAGGAAAAGAGTTCTCAGTATATGAAACCTATAATCTGTGATCAAAAATGTTTGCCAGTCTTTTATACATGTGTACTATGGAGAAATTTTCTATATAAAATTCTAGCCCTGTCTTTTTTCTTGTCTAATAAGTCTCTTAATTTCCCTAGGTATCATGGTGATACCTACTATAAAAGGAATAAGTGCTTATTAACTCATAACAAAAATCACATACTGCAGTCTATTTTTTTGCTGTATTAGGGATTTATATGTTCAATAAGATTTAAGAACAATGAGACCCCAGGTTTATTTAGTTGTAATAAAGATATGTTTACTAGAATCATCTGTAATATTCTGCTTGACAAAATGATATATTTCTATGTACTTCGTTAGATAATAGCCACCATTTGAAGTTTTCAGTTTATAATTCCATTTCTGGCTTTTGAAATACTGCTTTTGACTATTAAATGAACATACTACTGTTCCTTAAACTTTTTGTCTCAGATTCTATGCTCATTCTCTATTGAGATGAAAATAGTAAGTTAACATTCAATTAGTTTATGGATGGTCAAGTTTAAAACAAAATTGACTTCAAATTTTAAAAACTTTAGCAAAATTTCAACAAATTCTGTTGTTCCTTTGATTGAAAAGACATTCACATATTTTTATAATAAAATCAATGTGTTCAGTCTTTTTGATATCAAATGAATTAAGGGTTCTGAATTAATTATTTGCAAAGATCTCTGTTTTTCTTCCCTTTATAAGGAAAGATACTTTTAAATCTTTTTAAAATACAACTGAGTCTTATTTTGTGGCAAACTGAATGGTCCATTTTGGATGTGAGATTCCTCTCTGTATGCTGTGATTACAATTAATGAATAAAGAAACTGCTTTGAACCTATAGCAGGGCAGAACTTAGCTAGGCAGGGTAAACTAAACTGAATGCTGGGAGGAAGAAGTGGGAGTCAAAGAGAAGCCATGTAGCCCCACTGGAGACAGACGCCAGAACTTTACCCGGTAAGCCATAGCCTTGTGGTGATACACAGATTAATAGAAATGGGTTAAATTAATATGTAAGAGCTAGCCAATAAGAATCTAGAGTTAATGGGCCAAGCCATGATTTAATTAATAGAGTTTCAGTGTGGTTATTTTGGGAGTCTAGGCGGCCAGGAAAAAACAAGTGGCCTCTCATACAACACATTTTAGATAACTTTCCATGATTACTTAATGTGTGTTTCTGTTTATTTTTATGTATTTGCATTTGTTTGCATGTGCATGCATTCATGCTTGTGTGGGCATGCACAAACAATGGCACATGTACTATAGCATACATGTGGTGGTCAGAGGAAAACGTGCACATGTGGAAGTCAGCACTCTCTTTTCACCACATAGATCCCGGGGGTGTAGTTCAGATCATCAACCTTGACAACAAGTGTCTTCACCTTGCCCTTATGCTTTTAAAGCAATTTTTTTATTTCAATTATATTTTTTTCTGATACAAATTTGGATGTCTGTGCTTTCAGTTAGTTTCCATTTCCAAGGGAAACTTTTTCATCCTTCCATTTTCTATGTGCGCTGACATAATATGGTTCAAATATGTTATTATTAAAAATAAATTCAGGAAAGCTGTCCTTTGACTCTAGAATTTATTCCATTTAAATGTAACTACTGATATTGAAGTAATTACTGTTGACATTTGTTATTTTTTTCACCATGTATTGTAGGATTTATTCCTCTCTTCCTGCTTTCCTTTGAATTCCATTCACTTTGTTATTGTGACATTGAATGACATTTCTTTCTTCCTTTTGTATACGTCCTATAGATGTTTTTCTTCTGTTTACCATTGCAATTGTATAACATATATTAAAATTAAAACCTATATTTTCAATTGATAATGATTTCCATCACATTAGAAACCTCTAGTGATGGATTTTCACTCCTGCATTTTTGCTACTACAACAAATATGTATATTCATTTTATATACTATCAATAACAATTATCAATTTTTAAAATAATTATTTTTACACAAGGATATCACTTTGTAGCTGAGGCTGCCATTGAGCTCCTACTGCCTCTGCAGTAGTGTTGGGATTATAGGTTTGTGATAACACAACCGTCAAAATGTTTTTGTAAGTAGTAATCATGGGAGAGATATCCCCTTTACTCATCTGTCATGTGGTATCATGGGTGGGGGAGAGAAGCTTCCCCTCCATCAAGTAGGTGAGAGAGCTGGCTCTGGGGTCATAAGAGCTGGAGAGCTGTCAGTGCCCCTCATCAGTTGCAGCACTTAGGAGAGTGGCCCCTACATCTAGGCTGGGAAACACAGTAGAGATGACCCCAAAGGTGTGGGTATGAGAGAACCAACCCTAAGGACTTGAAAGCAGAACTGGCCCTGCCCCCTTGGTCATCACTGCAAGGGCTGAACTAGCCAGGGCAATGCAGGAGAGCTCACCCTGGTGGTGAGGACAAGGGTTGGGCTCACCAACCCTGCAAATATCCTGCAGCTTGCCAGGCCCAGAACCAGCTCTATAAGTTGGCTCACCACAACATCCACCCCATCTGCAATTTGCTGGAGCATGCTAAGGGACAAGTCTTGCAGACCCACAGCTTCAGGATCTTGATGCAGGGCAACAACAGGATAACCAAGAAGAGTTCCAGTAAGGGCCCAGCAATGATAACATAGCAGACAATGGCTGTTTGCGATTTACTCGCACAAGTAGTGATATATGGATAAAGGGTTTACTACATGACTCACTGCGTTGCACTACAGCTTCCATGATGAGACTGATTTTTTTCTCTTAAGTTTTATTTTATTTTGGGGGTGAAGGTTGCAAAGGCGGATACAAAGGGACAGGGAAATGAATGTGATTGAGATGCATGATGTGAAAGTCACAAAGAATAAATAAAAGAAACTTAAAATTTTTGCTATTTAAATTACACATAAAATTAGAAGTTAGTTGGCAGACAAAATTACATTAGGTTATTCTTTTTGTCTATGTGCCTACTATTATCCAAAATATGATTTAATATTAATGTAAAATCAAATTTACATGAGGCTTTTTATATTAGATATTATATCATTACTTAGATCAGAGAAACTATATTAATTTAGATAACATTTTAGTTGTGATCTCTTGAATTCAGTATATTTTTGTTAAGTAGTTATTTCTGTTTTCAAAGTATGTCATCTCTTTCACTAAGAAAAAAAGGAAAAGGGGAGGGTTGAAGGGGAAGGGGAGAGGCAGAGAGGGGAGCACAGAAAAATGTAGAGCTCATTAAATATCAATAAAAAAAGAAAAAGGAAAAGATTGTGACATAAATCACTGTTTTTCAATATTTCCCATCCAGGTACTATCCAGGCCCCACTCTGCTTAGCTTCAGATATAAGATGAGATAGGATAAGTTAAGGGTACTACAGTCGTGCATGGCTCCAATGTTTTAATTTTCACTTTCCATGTGTATGCTTGAAATCATCTATATTTCAATATAGATAATTATTTTAATTGAAACAATCATATGCTTCCCGTCTTTCACTTCTTAAATATAATCACAATCTATGATTTTTTATGGGAAAATAATGATAAATAATGATAATTACAATAATAATAAACTGACTATAGCTACTTCTTTCTCACTAAATTACACTTATTAAAATTTTACATCATATAAAATTCCCGAAAAAATGTTATAAAGATTTCTGGGTTCTTCTTGCACATTATGACATAGTAATTTAAATACTTTAAATTTAACCAACAAAGATTTATCACAGAGTACTTTTTGCATTTCTTTGTCCAGAAAAAAAAATAACTGTTTTGGAGAGAATGCCATGGAATACACTCACTTAGGTTGCTCTTCAACATTAAAAGGTAAGGAAAATGAGTCACATGTTAATTATCAGGGTTAAAACACTTTTGCTTTGAAACATTTGAATTGTTTTGATGTTATTTAGTGCAGCCAAATGTCTCAGGCTTGTTTCTGTTAGTGATTTTGTATTTAATGACACATTTTAATTCTTTTGTGTGTCATTTAACAAATATCTAATGGATTTAACTCTTTTGGAGCACCACATCTTTGTCTTCATGAAGACAAGAGGGCAACAGGCATGATTATACTTAACCACCACCTTTATTCCCTATTTTCTCTCAAATGCCAATCTTCTTTTACTTTCTATCTTGACAGCATAAAATGCATTTATTGTTTCAGTAATTTTTTGGTGCCTTACCAGAAGGCTTCTAGCTATACTAATTAGAATGCTCTTTTTTTTTTCTGGGAAAAATCACATAGCCTCTCTGATAATTGTCAGAACTTTATTTTCTTCCTATAACAAGTTATTAGTTAAGGGCTGTCAAGAAGGAGGTTATTTTTTTTCTCCAGATAATAAGAATGTTGTGCTTCAGTCTTTGAGGCATAAATTATATACAGTAGCAATGTACTAGCATTAAATTCAACATAATTAAAATTGAGAGTGGGATTATAATAAACTCACTAAGGAAAGAACAACTCTTCATTCTGGCATGTTGAATACAAATGTAAGCAATATTCTTCTTGAAATTAAGGGTAATTTGATTTAATTTTAATTAATCATGAATATAAGAGTCTACTATAGAGAGATGTTCATTGTTAATGTGAGTCAACTCATTTTAAGATTTTTAGAATGTAGTTTGAAATGTCAAAAAAGCTTTCTTAAGTTGCAATTAATGTATGGCAGAGCATATACTATTCACATGGAGTATTTTTTGTTACAAAGGAAAAACTTCATCCATCTACTTCTATAGATATGGTGTTTTATATATAAAGAGATTAAAGATGATATACTTGAAAGAATAATAAACTTTCAACTAATTTGTGGCACAGAGCTATATTCAGTTTATGGACAGCAGAATAATGAAGATAAACAATGATTTATCAGTTGTATTGTGCATTCTTTCAAAATTCTAGCAAATTAATGTAAAACTAATCAAACAACACGTATTTCTTCATTATACAAAACAATGTCAGCCTGCAAGATACAGCTGAACTTTCACTTCAATAAAGGCAGTTAGTGTCAACCATTTTCCAAAGATTTTCAACAGTACAAAACAATAATACACAGAATATTTTATTTGCTCTGTAGCCCAGTAAGAACACTGTGATTATTGGTGAATACTGAATGAATATATTGTATAAGGCATCTAAAACTATTTTGGCTTTTAGTTTTACGTTGAGAAAATACAGCAAGATAGAATTAGACAGTTTTGATTAAAATCATTTAGTCTTTAAATTTAGGCACATTTTAAGATAATTTTAAGATGCAGGATGAGCAATTATGCTTATATCTACAGGTATTTACATATAACTTCTGGGGCCATCATCATAAATACAGATAAATTGTAGTCATAAAAAGCCCTAAGATAGAATGAAGCATAACATTTTTTCCTCCTTAAGGCCACACTACTGTTTCTGCTATAAATTCTCAGGAGTACATACAAAAATTGTGTTTAGAATCATTGTGATTATGCATGTAGTTCTGAAATTTACATTTTTCAGGTTATATTCAGCAATTAAATGTTTAATTGTTTAAGACTCCCTTTCTCACTCTTATCAGTCTATTGTCCCCTTTTAGGCCAGCGTTTCTCAGAGCTCTGGAATCATTAATCCTTAGGATCACCCAGACCCTTGTTAAATGAGTGATTGTATGAATCAGATATGGGCCCCAGAAACCTGTATTTTAGTAAGAGCCACAGTTTATCTTTACCTTGAGAATCATGTAGGCCCATATTTCATACAAGATATTTACAGCCAAGTTCTCTGGCCATGCTTGGTTTCCAAGGCAGTCACTATCCTGCCAGACAAGCTGTGGCTATCTAACAAAAGCCTCAGGACACACCACTCCTTCTCTTTTGTTATTATGTAGATTGCCTGGGGAGAGATGTGGATTCCAAGCTGAAGACTGAGTTGCAGGTGTGATGGTACTCCCACCCCCTCCCCACCCGGAAAGAGAATATTAATGAGTTTCCACCTTGGTTTACCATGGGGGGAATAAAAGGTGTTTGAATAAAAAACACGGGTGATCTTCAGGAATGGATGAAGCCTGAAACTCCCTTCCGATATTGCTGTGTGAACTGTGTCTCATTATTTCCTGTGCCTCTGCACTGGTCCAGTTAGGGAAAAGTAGTTTTATGTTGGGGAATCAAACCCTGACATAGTAGCACCTGCAATGTGGGACTGACTGCTGAACCCCGAGAAATGCCAGAGAAAGGAGCAGAAGAGACCGTGGGGAACGTGCAAGGAAAAAACCTCACCCCACGCGGATACGTGAGTAGTGAGCGCTCAGATACTTAAGCGTGACAGTAATATTGGGAGTAAAATTTGTAAATATAGAAATATGGGACAAGGAGAAAGCAACCAAATGGCTATATAGTTGATTGAAAATATATTAAAAGACAGAGGAGAGAGAGTACAGCAGAATCAGATACAAGAATTTTTAGAATTCATAGAGGAGATATGCCCTCGGTTTTCTGAGTGCAGGACCTTAGATGGTGCAGTATGGAAAGAAGTGGGAATGAGAATTCAACAACATTATTGTAATTATGGACCAGAAAGCATCCCTGAAGATACGCCTTATTTCTGGATGCTAATACAGGAAAGGTTGGACTTAAATCCTGACCAGCAGGAGATAGTTCCATCTGCGCCACCTGAGGAGTTGCTAGATACTCTTTCAGAACAGAGCAGTTACAATAGGTCAGAGACTAAAGATTCAGGCCATGAAAGGGAGTCTTCATCTCTCTCACTAGCAAACAGCAGCACTGAGAGACAGAAGCACAATGACAGGGTTCAGAAAGAAATAAAAGGCTTGAGAAGGATGGTAACCTTGCTATCGCGCAGATACTATGCAGGACTCTTGTCAGAAGAGCAATACTCTTCCAACAGTAATAGTAGGTTTAGATCCGCCCACAGTTCAGAGTACATCAAAAGTGAAACAGAGGCATAACAATAGCAATGAATCTCCTCTACAAGCTTGTATCAGAGAAGCTGCTAGCAGAGAAGAGATGCAAGGATTTCAATTGTTCCCAGTAATGGAGCAGAGAGATGTGCAAGGAAATCTGTTTAGAATATATACTCCTATATCATTTAAGTCACTCAAAGGATTAAAAATTGTTTGCGCTCAATACAGTGCCATGGCATCATTTATCCAGACACTGGTGGAAAATATAGCTGTAGAAGCTCTGCCACCAGCGGATTGGAAGCAGATAGCCAAGGCTTGCCTGTCAGGAGGAGATTATCTATTGTGGAAAACCAAATTTACAGAACAATGTCAGGCCACAGCTGAGAGAAACAGAGCTCAGCAGATTCCTATTTTGTATGAGATGCTGGAAGGCGAAGGACCCTATATGGGAACAAATCAACAGTTAGAATATGATATAGTAGCATATGTCCAAATTAATGCAGCGGCCAAGAAGGCCTGGAGCAAGCTTCCATCGTCAAAAGAACAGACTGAGGAATTATCTAGTATAAGACAGGGACCAGATGAGTTATTTCAGGACTTTGTTTTCAGACTGACACAGGCATCTAATAGGTTGTTTGGAGACTCAGAAGCAGGACAGATAATAATTAAACAGCATTTGAGAACGCCAATGCTGTATTAAAGGTGGCTATAAGACCTTTAAAGAAGCAGGGTAATGTTGTAGATTATATCCAAATTTGCTTGGATATTGGCCAATCATATACACAAGGAATGGCCTTAGCTGCTGCCTTACAGGGAAAGACAATTAATGATGTCTTATCCCAGCAGGGAGACCTGGCCCCAGGGAGAATGCAAGCTACAGGAATACCTGGACGTTGTTGTGGATGTGGTCTTTTGGGGCATCAGGTCAGATGATGCCCTGATAGGAGAGTAAACCTGAGGACTAGAAGAGAACCAGGATTGTGTAGGGGATGCAGGAGAGGAAAGCATTGGACCAGTGAGTGCAGATCAAAAAGAGATGATCTAGGAAATTCCCTTTCGGGAAACAGATGCAGGGGCCAGCCTCAGGCCCCAAGACAAAATTACGGGGCAATCCAGCAATCTGTTCCCCCACAAGGAAATCTATACAGGACCTTTTCAGAGCAACCCCAGGAAGCACAAGGCTTGGCCTCAGCTCTTCTGTATGCATGGATATAACACCAGAAATGGGGATGCAAGCTCTCCCCACAAGGGTCTATGGGCCTTTACCAAAAGGCACTGTAGGGTTACTACTAGGGAGAAGTAGCTCAACTATGCAAGGAATCTTTGTGGCTCCTGGAGTCATTGATGTGGATTTTGAAGGAGAGATCAAAGTGATGACTCACTCACCAAATGGAGTTTCTGTAGTAAAAGCAGGTCAGAGGCTTGCACAATTAATCTTACTTCTGGCTGTGCAAACCAATAATCAGAGTAAGAAAGAAAAGAAAGGAAAGGACAGATTTGGTTTGTCTGATGCATATTGGGTACAAGCCATAGGTCCTCAGAGACCAGAACTCACTTTGATTATGAATGGAAAAAAGATTTTCTGGCCTTCTAGATACTGGCACAGATATTTCAGTTATAACTGCCTGCCAGTGGCCTTCTAAGTGTCCAACAATGGAGACTATTACACAGCTACAAGGAATTGGTCAGATTAGAAATCCTGAAAAGAGTAGTAACGAATGGCACTGGAAAGATGGGGAAGGCCATGAAGGAACTTTTAAGCTGTATATTATTCCTTATTTACCTGTGAATTTATGGGGCCAAGATATTATGTCCAGAATGGGAGTATATTTATATTCCCCCAGCACAACTGTTACTAATCAGATGTTTTAACAAGGATTATTACCTAATCAAGGTCTAGGCAAGGATAATAAGGGAAAGATTGATCCTGTCGTACCAGACAGTAGACCTCCTAGAGCAGGATTAGGGTATTTTTACGAGAGGTCACTGAAAAACCTGCACTCCATGCAGACCCAATAATATGGAAAAGTGATGAACCTGTATGGGTAAATAAGTGGTGTCTAACACAAGAAAAATTACAAGCTGCCCAGCAGTTAGTGCAGGAACAGCTGGATAATGGGCACATTTCACCATGGAATGCTCCAATTTTTGTTATTGAAAAGAAATCAGGAAAGTGGAGATTGATTCAGGATTTAAGGGAGGTTAATGCAACCATGCAGCCAATGAGAGCGTTACAGCCAGGGCTGCCTTCTCCTACAGCAATACCAAAGGGCACACATAAAATTATCTTAGACTTAAAAGATTGTTTTTATACCATTCCTTTAGTGCCACAAGATTGTCAAAGATTTGCTTTTAGTATTCCTTCAGTTAATTTCAGAGAGCCAATGAGGAGATATCAATGGAATATCTTACCTCAGGGCATGAAAAATAGTGCTACCTTATGCCAGAAGTTTGTAGCTCAGGCTATACAAAGGGTTAGAGATCGATTTCCACAGGTTTATATTATTCATTATATGGATGATATCCTGCTTGCTCATAGAGATGAGGATATTTTACTAGAGACATATGGATTATTACAACAGAGCCTAAGTCATGTAGGGTTAATTATTGCTCCTGAGAAAGTACAGAGGCACCCACCTTTTCAATATTTATACCCCAAAGAAATTAAGCATCAAAAGATAGAAATTAAGAAGGATGACTTAAAAACTCTTAATAACTTTCAAAGGATATTAGGAAATATACAATGGCTGAGGCCTTATTTAAGGTTTCCTACAAGAGACCTCGAGCCTCTAAGCGAAATCCTTAAAGGAGATAGCGATCCAAATTCCAGCAGACAGCTTTCAGAAGCTGCCAGACAGATTCTCTCACAGATAGAGCAGGCTATACAGAAACAGCAGGTGTGCTATATCGATTACAGCCAAACATGGCAGGCATGTCTTTTACCTACAAGACTAGCTCCTACAGCAGTTTTATGGCAAAACGGACCACTTCTGTGGCTGCACCTTCCTGTATTATCAGTTAAAGTATTAAATCCTTATTTTGAAGCAGTAGCATGCTTAGCACAGAAGAGCAGGATAGAATCTAGGAAATATTTTGGCAAAGAACCAGCTGTGATCAATGTTCCTTATACTAAGGAGCAAATTGAATGGTTATTCCAAAATAGTGACTCTTGGGAAACTGTGTCTGCTCAATTTCAAGGTCAGAATAATAATCTTTTCCCAGCTGACCAGTTACTGCAGTTTACTCAACAGCATTCATTTTTCCTAAAACAGTAGCAAAGGATTCCATAAAGGATGCTTTGTTAATTTTTACTGATGGCTCATCTAATGGGAAGGCTGCTTATGTGGTCAATGGTAAAGGACAGGTTGTGCAGACAGAACCAGCTTCAGCTCAAATAGTTGAGCTACAAGCTGTAGCTCTAGTGTTTAAGAATTTTGCTAATAAGGCTTTTAATCTATATACTGATAGCTGGTATATTTATAATGCGTTGCAACTATTGGAAACAGTGCCTTATATAGGAACTAGCAAGAAACAAGTCAAGATATTGTTTCAGCAGATTCAGGAAGCCATACAACATAGAAAGTTACCATGTTTTGTGGGACATATCAGAGTGCATTCAAGTCTTCCTGGTCCATTAGCTGAAGGTAATGCTCTAGCTGATGAACTTACAAAAATAATTGGTCTATCTCAGATTGAACATGCCTAGTAGTCACATGCTTTGCATCATCAAAACAATTTAAATTTAAGAAAGCAATTTAAGTTGATCAGAGAAGCTGCTCGCCAAATTGTTAAGCAATGTGAGAGATGCCCACAATATCTACCCGTGCCTCATTTGGGGGTAAATCTCTGAGGACTGCTTCCTAATCATATATGGCAAACGGATGTTACTCATGTTACTGAATTTGGAAAATTGACATATGTGCATGTGAAAATCGGTATGTATTCAGGATGCATGATGGCCACAGCACAAACTGGGGAAGCCGCCAAGCATGTAATAACTCATTGCTTGAAATGCTTTTCATGCATGGGAACCCCAAAAATAATAAAGATGGACAATGGGTCTGGATATGTTAACAGAGCTTTTCAAAGATTTTGTGCTCAAAGGAATATTATACATAAGACTGGTATTCCTTATAATCCTCAAGGGCAAGGAATTGTGGAGAGTGCACATAGCTACTTGAAAATACAACTCCAAAAGATAAAAACAGGGGAGTTGTATCCTCAAATGCCACACAATGCCTTAAATCATGCATTGTTTACACTAAACTTTCTGAATATGGATGTCCATGAGTGATCAGCAGTGGACAGATTGTGGCATAATAGTACAAAGACCACCTTTGCTAAAGCAAAGTGAGAGACCCTTGCACTGGAATATGGAA
This sequence comes from Ondatra zibethicus, assembly GCA_004026605.1. Taxonomy (NCBI): domain Eukaryota; kingdom Metazoa; phylum Chordata; class Mammalia; order Rodentia; family Cricetidae; genus Ondatra; species Ondatra zibethicus. The sequence continues at coordinate 9,711 of PVIU01022219.1, read as the reverse complement.
AGGGCCAGATCCCATATTAATTTGGGTTTGAGGGCATGTTTGTGTTTTTTTACCAGGATGAAAATCAAGCGAGATGGCTTCCAGAGTGACTGATTCGGTGCAATAAGCAGAAGAATACCAGACCTGATGACAACATAGCTGACAATGGCCCAGCAGGGGAAATGGAATAAGAAAAACTAGAGGAGGAACCAGTGATCCAGCTTCCCCAGCTCCCACAGAGAGGAGCACCTGAGTGAGACCTACAGTTGCCAAAACTCTACACTGCAGGGTGCCATTCTGCCTCCAGAGACTTCTGACAAAGAGACCCTGCTGAGAGGACCTGACTAAGATGTCTGCAACTTGCTATGGTTTGAACCTGTTGCTTTAGAACTAAGATGCAGACTGAACATTTAAGTGTTTTTAATTTCTGGAACACAGAACTTATTTTGATTAAAATATCGAACCTAAGAACTAAGATGTAAGCTTTCCCTTCAGGGAAAGAAAGACTCAGAATAAGGAATAACTAAAACCCCTCTTCACTTAAGAAAGGAGCAGACTAAGGGCTTAACAGCTGCTCAGAGACTGAAACTGGTATTTAATAACAACAAATGTTATTGTGCTCTTACTGATAATGACCTGATATTTGCAACTGAAGATAAGATGATGAAAAAATGGTATTGACCAGTAATACTAAAAACAATGGTACTGACCAAAAGAAATTTTAAAAAGATGGTATTGACCAACAATACTAAAAATTATGGTATGGACAAAGATATTTGGAGATTTGGTAATGACTTATGATGCTAAAAATTATGATTTGGGCTTGTTGTTGGCAACTACTGAGAAAAGTTTGACAGACACTGTGTATGTTGGGAGTTGATGCATATGCTAAGAATTTTAGATTTATGTGGTGCTCTGAACCAGCGGGAGAAACATGTTCAACTCAGGTGATTCTCTTCTCCTTTAAATAGGACACTATAGCCTTTGGGAACATGATTATTAATAAAGCATTATGATTTATCCTGACAAAGAGGTATGGCTACGAGACACAGGGCCCAAATGTGTATTTCTCTCCACTAATCTCTTTACAGAGATCAGCAGTCAATGATGGGTTTGAAGCTTCTTCTCCCCAGATGCCTAAGACAGGAGCTTGCATATGTCAATGCCTGTTCCAAAGACAGGAAAATTTGGGTTTAAAAAAGAAGACTTTGCCCAAGCCAGGCGTGATCGATCTATCATGTTGAACAAGCACAGGTTTTATTAAAATTATTAAAAGGGAGTGGATTGTAGGCCCATATTTCATACAAGATATTTACAGCCAAGTTCTCTGACCATGCTTGGTTTCCAAGGCAGTCACTATCCTGCCAGACAAGCTGTGGCTATCTAACAAAAGCCTCAGGATGTACTGCTCCTTCTCTTTTGTTATTATGTAGATTGCCTGGGGAGAGGTATGGATTCCAAGCTGAAGACTGAGTTGCAGGTGTGATGGTACTCCCGCATCCCCAGGAAAGAGAATATTAACGAGTTTCCATCTTGGTTTACCAGGGGGAATAAAAGGTGTTTGAATAAAAAAGGCGGGTGATCTTCAGGAATGGATGAAGCCTGAAACTCCCTTCCGATATTGCTGTGTGTACTGTGTCTCATTATTTCCCGCACCTCCGCACCAGTCCAGTTAGGGAAAAGTAGTTTTATGTTGGGGCATCGGACCCTGATAGAATCATTTTCCAGATTATTCTCACTTATGCCTATGATTTCAAATATCATATCAATATAGATGACTTACAAATTATATCTCCAGTTGAATCTTTTATTCTGAACTCTACTCAAAGGAGCTGTCTAAACACCTCAGGATATATGAAGGTACCCTGAACTCTACATGATCCCAAACAAAACTCACAGTCTTGTTTCATAAACATGATAATCCTCCATTATCCACCATCTTACTGAAAATAATGATGAAATTCATCTTGGTTTATATGCCAGAAAACTACTAGCCATCCTTGACAATTTCTACACCTTCAATTCCCATAGAAAATTGAGTTTCTTTTTACTCTTAAAATTGTCTTGAATATATCTACTAGTTTTCAATCTCACTGTTACCATTATAATCCAAGTGAGTCTTTTCACTTATCTTTTTATAAGCCCCTTTACTCTTTCTTTTTCCAAATTTCTTCTCTATAGGATCCTACCTATTTCTGAAAAGCTTCTAATTCCTTTCTTCTCCTCTTGAAATAAAGTTATTTACTTGATGGTTTATAAACACTTCAAAGTATGAATGTACCTTCTTTATAAGTCTTATTCTGTCTCTTATTTCCATTTAATCCCACATCCTGGCACCCTGACCTTCTAATACACTAAATCACATTAGGATGAAAATGAAATTGTTTATTTATTTATTCATTGGTTTTTTGAGACAGGATTCCTCTGTAGCTTTGGAGCCTTGTATACCAGGCTAGCCTTGAAATCATAGTGATCCACCTGCCTCTGCCTCCCAAGTGCTGGAATGAAAGGTATGCACCACCACCACCCAGCACATTAGGATGAAAATGAAATAATTTTTATTTTTAAAATGACATTATTTTCTACAATTGAAGGACATACCTTTAACAAAATTGTTCCTCAATATACATTAAGTGAATGAATGAATGTAAACTACTTACTAATTCATCTCATCCAAGCATGTGCCAGCAAAGTAGAAATCCTTGATTCTTGCATGTGTGGCTCGGAAAGCACTATGGAAAAGGACAAAAAGCAGAGAATTCATCTTTTTTTCTAACAGCTATTAGGACATTTAATACTGTAACACTCTTAAACGATTGAAGCAACCATCTTGTAAGATCTCTAACACATATCCAACTGAAATGAAGCCTTAAGGAATTAAATAACTTTCCAAAGTTATTTAATAGTAGAAACTTAAGGAAGATGCTGACTTTTTACCAGACACTCAGAGGATATTCTGATTCTTAAAAATGGGGGAGGAGAGACTTGTAGGTGGGGAGGGAGAGGAGGCTGTGGTCAGTATGAGAAAAAATATGAGAAAAATTATGAAAATATGAAAAAAATGAAAAAATATGTGGTCAGTATGAGAAAAAAATAAAGAAAAAGAAGGATTTGGAGCACTATTGTTTTTAAACAAACTGGTGAACTAGGGTGGATTTAAATAACTGAGTTATTAAACAGATTCTACACTTCTTCAGAGTAATGAAGTTTCTCTAAAATAGTTCTAAGTTTCATTAACTAATTTTCTATCAATATGTTGAAACAGATACACATGGCTGTCTTCTTTCCCCTCATCCATGCCTTTTCAGAAGCAAAGGATATGTCTATGCCCATGAAATAATTTATATCTATCCACTTACTATTTATCTATCATATATCTAACTACTTACCTACCTTCCTTTTATCTAGCTGTCTAGAATAAAAGCCAGCAATTAAAGACTAGTGTCAATTTGGCATAACATAAAAAATGCCTTAATAGAAAAAATAGAATTTTGCTGAGGATCTTACTTTGTTTAACTTACTCATTGTAATTATATCATTAGCAATTATATATGAATATAATTCCAATTCCTACCCTTTTCTTTCATGCTGTTTTCATGTATTTAAATGTTATTAGAATTAGCAGAAATTTTCTATGTACTTCTCATTCATTAATTCATGTATTTTATCATTTAAATGTCCATGCATAAAATATGGAAAACGATGCAAATAAGACAAAAATGAAGATTTTTTATTGTTTTGTTAAGACAGAATTTCAAGAGCATCACTTTGAATGTAATTAATGTAATATAGAGCATTCTGTAATATTATGAAATATTTATAACTCCGAGTTTCTTTTGATCAAAACCAAACTCTTGCATAGTTACTATCACAGTATTTTCTAGTAAATGTAATATAATTTGATCATATACCTAGTAACAGACACTTTTTATTGCTTTCTTGTAGAGTTTATAAGTTACTTTGAAAGGCTGAAAGTTTTCTGATATCCATACCATACAAAAATGCTTTTTTTCTACAATCATCCTGATTCTGTAATTTCATCCTACTCTAACAATAAAGGATCATACTAATACTGTTTCATTTATTAAAATATTACTTGCAAATGATATGAATTTGTAGTTAGTTCAATTATTTAACATTTAAGATATGTGTGAAACAGTTATTCAGTGCCAGGCAGCATTCTCACGAACTGGTAGAAAGCATCTAATCTTACTCATCTGTAAAATGGTGGTGTTGGCCTTGATCAAGAAAACCTTTTCCAGCTTTTCTCTGTAGGACCTTAGAACACCAGGACTCTCTCTTCCTGTGATGAGATCGGAGGTGCAGACTGATAAACCTGTGCTTGCTTGGTGGGAAGTGCACCTAGTGAGCCTGCTGCAGTGGGCCTCTTTGTTCCACACGACCCTGCAACCCCACCCCTCGCAAGTTTGCCCTTTCCTCTGTGGGACCAGAGAACACCAGGACTTTCTCTTCCTGTGCTGAGATTGGAGGTCCAGACGGGACTTCCTCTTCCTGTACTGAGGGGTGAGTGTGTGCAAGCCAACCTGGGAGGTCGCCACCTGCTGAGACTCCCCTGACTGCAATCAAAGGAAGAGATGGGCAGGTGACAATCCAAGAATTCCTCCAACAACCTGAAAAGCAACATGATAACACCAGAAGCCAGCGACTATGCAACAGGAAAACCTGAAGAACCTAACCCAGAAGAAGTAGAAGAAATCGACTTTAAACATAACATTATGAAAGCAATAAAGAACTTTAAAGAAGAGGTGAAAAACTCCTTTGAAGAAAGGGATGAGAAAACTAACAAAAAGTTAGAAGAAATGAATAAACTCCTCAAAGATACCCTAGAAAACCAAGAAAAAGCAATCAAACAGGTAATGGAAACAGTTCAAGACTTAAAAACTGAAATGGGAGCAATGAAGAAAACACAAACCGAGGGAAGGCTGGAGATGGAAAACCTGGGTAAACGAGCAGGAACTGCAGAGACAAGTATAACCACCAGAATATAAGAGATAGAAGAAAGAATCTCAGACGCTGAAGATACGATAGAGAAAATAAACTCATTGATCAAAGAAAACAACAAGTCCAACAAATTCTTAACACAAAACACCCAGGAAATCTGGGACACCATAAAAAGGCCAAACCTAAGAATAATAGGGGTAGAAGAAGAAGAAGCACAGCTCAAAGGCCCAGAAAATATATTCAACAAAATTATAGAAGAAAACTTTCCCAACCTAAAGATGGATATGCCTATCAAGGTACATGAAGCATACAGAACACCAAATAGACTGGATCAAAAAAACCATCCCCTTGCCATAGAGTAATCAAAACACAAAACATACAGAATAAAAAAAAGAATACTAAGAGCTGAATAGGAAAAAGGCCAAGTAACATATAAAGATAAACCTATCAGAATTAAACCTGACTTCTCTATGGAAACCATGAAAGCCAGAAGGTCTTGGATAGATGTGTTGCAGACACTAAGAGACCATGGATGCAAGCCCAGACTACTATACCCAGCAAAGCTTTCATTCACCATCGATGGAGAAAACAAGATATTTCAGGATAAAAACAAATTTAAGCAATACATAGCCACAAACCAAGCATTAAAGAAAGTACTAGAAGGAAAACCACAACTAAAGGAAGCAAACAACACCCATAATAACACAGACATCTAACAGCCCTCTACTGGCACAAGTCAAAGAAGGGAAGCACACAAACTCTACAACCCTAAAAAATAACCGCAGTTAATAACCTCTAGTCATTAATATCACTTAATATCAATGGACTCAATTCACCTATAAAAAGGCACAGGTTAAGAGAATGGATACGAAAACAGGATCCAACATTCTGTTGTTGACAAGAAACACACCTCAACCACAAAGACAGACATTATCTCAGAGTAAAGGGTTGGGAAAAGGTTTTTCAATCAAACGGCCCTAAGAAACAAGTGGGTGTGGCTATACTAATATCGAACAAAATCAACTTCAAACTGAAATCAATCAGAAGAGATGGAGATGGACATTTTATACTCTTAAGCGGAATAAACCATCAGGATGAAGTCTCAATCCTGAATATATATGCCCCTAATATAAAATCACCCACATATGTAAAGAAAACATTAGTTAGAATTCAAAGCACACATCAAACACGACACACTAATAGTAGGAGATTTCAACACTCCTCTCTCACCAATGGACAGGTCAACCAGACAGAAACTTAACAGAGGAATAAGAGAACTAACAGATGTAATGAATCAAATGGACTTAATAGACATCTATAGAACACTCCATACAAACAGGAAAGAATATACCTTCTTCTTAGCATCTCATGGAACCTTCTCGAAAATTGATCACATACTCGGTAACAAAGCAAACAGCCACAGATACAAAAAAATTGGAGTAACCACCTGTGTCTTATTGGATCACCATGGAGTAATGTTAGAATTTAACAACAATTCTACCACCAGAAAGCCTACAAACTCATGGAAACTGAACAGTAAACTATTGAACCAAGGAAGAAATAAAGAAATTAATGTCTTCCTTGAATTCAACGAAAATAAAGACACAACATACCCCAACCTATGGGACACTACGAAAGCAGTACTAAGAGGAAAGTTCATAGCACTTAGTGCCCACATAAAGAAAACAGAGAAAGCACACATTAGAGACTTAACAGCATACCTAAAAGGTCTAGAAAGAAAAGCAGACTCACTCAGGAGAAATAGAAGACTGGAAATAATCAAACTGAGGGCTGAAATCAACAAAATAGAGACACAGAAAACAATCCAAAGAATCAATGAAACAAAGAGCTGGTTCCTTGAGAAAATCAACAAGATTGACAAACCCCTATCCAAACTAATCAAAAGGAGGAGAGAGGTCATTCATATTAACAAGATCAGGAACGAAAAGGGGAACATAACAACAGACACTGAGGAAATTCAGAGAATCATTAGGTCTTACTACAAAAGCCTATATATGCCACAAAATTGGAAAATGTACAAGAAATGGACAGTTTTTTAGATAAATACCATATACTGAAATTAAATCAAGACCAGGTGAACAATTTAAATAGACCTATAAGTCGTGAGGAAATAGAAGCTCTCATCAAAAACCTCCCAACCAAAAAAAGCCCAGGACCAGATGGTTTTAATGCAGAATTCTACCAAAACTTCCAAGAAGAGCTGATACCTATACTCCTTAAGGTATTTCATATAATAGAAACAGAGGGGTCATTGCCAAACTCTTTTTATGAAGCTACAGTTACCCTGATACCAAAACCACACAAAGATGCAACCATGAAAGAGAATTATAAACCAATCTCACTCATGAATATCAATGCAAAAATTCTCAATAAAATACTGGCAAACCGAATCCAAGAACACATCAAAAAAAATCATTCATTATGATTCATTCATTATGAAGTAGGCTTCATCCCAGAGATGCAGGACTGGTTCAACATATGGAAATCTATCAGTGTAATCCATCATATAAATAAACTGAAAGAAAGAAACATATGATCATTTCATTAGATCCTGAAAAAGCATTTGACAAAATTCAACACCCCTTTATGACAAAGGTCTTGGAGAGATTAGGGATACAAGGTTCATATCTAAATATAATAAAAACAATATACAGCAAGCCGACAGCTACCATCAAATTGAATGGAGAGAAACTCAAAGCAATTCCACCAAAATCAGGAAAAAGACAGGGCTGTCCACTCTCCTCATATCTCTTTAATATTGTGCGTGAAGTTCTAGCAATAGATATAAGACAGAATAAGGAGATCATGGGGATTCGAATTGGAAAGGAAGAAGTCAAACTTTTGTTATTTGCAGATGATATGATAGTGTATATATGTGACCCTAAAAACTCTACCAAAGAACTTCTATAGCTGATAAATACCTTCAGTGATGTGTCAGGATACAAGATCAACTCAAAAAAATCAGTAGCCCTCCTATATACAAAGGATAAACAGAGAGGGAAATCAGAGAAACATCACCTTTCACGATAGCCACAAATAGCATAAAGTATCTTGGGGTAACACTAACCAAGGAAGTGAAAGATCTATTTGACAAGAACTTTAAGACCTTGAAGAAAGAAATTGAAGAGGATAGCAGAAAATGGAAGGATCTCCTATGCTCCTGGATTGGTAGGATTAATATAGTCAAAATGGCAATCCTACCAATGGCAATCTATAGATTCAATGCAATCCCCATCAAAATCCCAACAAAATTCTTCACAGACCTTGAGAGAACAATAACTAAGTTTATATGGAAAAACAAAAAGCCCAGGATAGGCAAAACAATCCTATACAATAAAGGTACTTCTGGAGGCATTACCATCCCTGACTTCAAACTCTATTACAGAGCTACAGTAATGAAAACAGCTTGGTATTGGCTTAAAAACAGATGTTGACCAATGGAATCGAATCGAAGACCCAGATATTAATCCACATACCTATGAACACGTCATATTTGACAAAGAAGCTGAAAGTATACAATGGAAGAGTGAAAGCATCTTTAACAAATGGTGCTGGCATAACTGGATGTCAACCTGTAGAAGAATGAAAATAGATCCATATCTATCTCCATGCACAAAACTCAAGTCCAAATGGATTAAAGACCTCAATATTAATCCTACCACACTTAACCTGATAGAAGAGAAAGTGGGAAGTACCCTGCAATACATGGGCACAGGGGACTACTTCCTATGTAAAACCCCAGTGGCACAGACAAGAAGAGCAACAATGAACAAATGGGACCTCCTGAAACTGAGAAGCTTCTGTAAAGCACAGGAAACTGTCATTAAGACAAAAAGGCATTCTACTGAATGGGAGAAGATCTTCACTAACCCCACATCGGACAAAGGTCTGATCTCCAAAATATACAAAGAACTGAAGAAACTAGACATTAAAAGGCTAAATTACCCAATTAAAAAATGGGGTAATGATCTGAACAGAGAATTCTCAATAGAAGAAGTTCAAATGGCCAAAAGATACTTAAGGTCATGTTCAACTTCATTAGCGATCAGGGAAATGCAAATCAACACAACTTTGAGATACCATCTTACACCTGTCAGAATGGCTAAAATCAAAAACACCAATGATAGCCTATGCTGGAGTGGATGTGGTGTAATGGGAACACTCATCCATTGCTGGTGGGAATGCAAACTTGTGCAACCACTTTGGAAACCAGTGTGGCGGTTTCTCAGGAAATTGGGAATCAACCTACGTCAGGATCCAGCAATACCACTCTTGGGAATATACCCAAGAGGTGCCCAATCATACTACAAAATCATTTGTGCAAGTATGTTCATAGGAGCATTATTTGTAATAGCCAGAACCTGGAAACAACCTAGGTGCCCTTAATGGAAGAATGGATCAAGAAAGTGTGGAATATATACACATGAGAATACTACTCAGCAGTAAAAAATAATGACATCCTGACTTTTGCATGCAAATGGATGGAAATAGAAAACACTATCCTGAGTGAGGTAACCCAAACCCAAAAAGAGGATTATGGTATGTACTCACTCATTAGTGGACCCTAGCCATAAAACAAAGGATACTAACCTTATAGCTCACAAGCCCAGAGTAGCCAAATAGCAAGGTGAACCCAAAGAAAAACATATATAGATCCTCTTGGAAATTGGAAGCAAACAAGATTGCTAGACAAAAGTTGGGAATAAGGGGACAGAGAAAGAAGTAGGGGTAGGGGGAGTGGGGGAAGGG
>PVIU01022218.1:0-29837 GCA_004026605.1 Ondatra zibethicus | reverse complement strand
ACAGACAGACAGACAGACAGACAGACAGACAGACAGAGAGACAGAGACACGGACCTCTATTCACTGTTAAGAAGCCCTTTATTCAATAGCACCATGGAGGCTTATATACCCAACAGTCAGGTGGGCCAACAGGTGAAAACCTTATCCTCTGATCCTCAAGGCAACACGTGCTCATGAAGCAGAGCTGGTAAACAATTATGACACAGCTTTCAGTAACTCAAATCAGAAGGAAAGGAAAGATCTCTAGCAGGGAAGAGCAGCTGGAGGCCAGGACTCCAAATGATCCCAACAGGCAATAATAACAACTTTGAGATTCATACACATACTAACGTTTCACTATGTGCCTTAAATTCAGATATCAGTATTCACTTTCTCTGCACCTTGTTGTGAGACGTGATGACATGGAGAGGTATTTGAGTCACGCAACTGGAACCCTTGTGAACAAACTAATGTTTTTTTCAATCTAATGGTTGGCTAGTTATTATGTGAGTTTGGTGCATTTGTCTCTGCCATTTTTCCTGTGACAACTTGCTCTCACCTCCTTGGAGACTGATTCTGACAAGTACTACTCATAAAAGCCAATGTGCAAATCACAAAGCAAACACATAGGATAAGACGTAGGATCCGTGTCACAGTTTGGGTTCAGAATAACACCAAATTGCTCTAAGGAAAATTAAGATATAGGTTTTATTTAAGATGTGCAGCAGGCACATGGTACTAGTGTTCACAGATAAAAAATGGGAAAACTAAGACTGTAAAACGCACAGTGTTGTCTCTTCAACAAAGGAGATGTATACATGTTCTCTGCCTAGAAGGTTAAGACTGAATGTAGTTAATAGCCTGGGGACCAGCACTATCTGTAGGACCAGGCCTCACTGAGGCTCCTGAGTTTTCCTTCACAGTCCTTTATCTTGAGCATTGTTTCTTAGTCAATAAAACCTATCCTTATGGGCGATGTCACATGTCTTTACAGATGGATGACCCTCTATGCTATCTGTATGACTGAGACTGCACCAGATACTCCCCTTGGCCCTTAAGCTATAGAACCCATCTATTTGGAAAAGATAACAAGCACTTTGCAGAAAAAGTTTTAATGTTATGCCTTAAGCTTCATTGGGCACAAAGGACTGAAATAATTGTTGCCAGGAACTTTTTTTCAAAAATCGTACTGTACTTAAGTATGCTGAAAATAAACTGCCTGGAGTTAGACTCTAGCAGTTAAACCAACACTTGCTACTGATTTGGGTTAAACCAGATTTCCTTCTTGTCTCACACCAACCTCTGGGTTTGTGTAGACCTTCACAAAGTTGCCCTTACAACTGTATTTAATAGATTACTGTAGTCAGGTGTAGTAGGAGGCCATTCATTTGTTCTCGGCTGCCCAGACACAAGATAATCACTCAGAAAATTTATTATTTAAATCACTGCTTGGACAATAGCTTAAGTATATTTCTAGCTCACCCTTACATATTAATTTAACACATTTCTATTATTCTGCATATTGTCATGTGGTTGTGGCTTATCTGCAATGTTCTGGCTACATGGCGTCTCCTTTTCTGCCTTCTTTCTCCTGGCACTCAATTTAATTTTTCCTGCCTAGCTCTAGTCTACCCTATCACAGGCCAAGGCAGATTCTTTATTCATTAACCAATAAAAGCAACACATATACAGAAGGACCTCCCACACCAATCTGGTACTCATTTTGAAACTAGAGAATAGGCTTTACAAATGGTACACTTATATTTTCAAGGCTATATTTTTAAATATAATAATCATAAGCTTTATATATAGTGTTTACTATGTGTGAAGTTAAATCCTCATTAAGGACATACAATAATATATTAAAACAGAGCTGTGAGAATGCAAGGTACTGAGCAAAGAACAGGATGAAGAAGAGTCTACATTTATACACAAATATTTTAGGGCAGGAGGAAACTGTAGAAATAGTTGTTAAAATGACTTACAGTATATATAAATATGAGAAATACTTGTGAGCTGACAGAGTTGATTGCCTGTTGCTGTGATATAATAGTGATTAAACCCAACTTGTCAAGGAACGTTTTTAATACATATTACTTGTTAGAGTCTATCATCAAGGGAAGTCAGGACAGGAACTCAAACAGGAACCTAGAGTCAGAAACTAAAGCAGAGATCATGTTGAAACACTCTGCTATTTCCTTTACATGGCTTGATCAGCTTCCTGTCTTACATGAGTCAGGAATATTGCACCAGGAGTGCCATCACCGAAAGTGTTCCAAACTCTCTCATATGAATTACTAATTAAGCAAAGACTCTCTCCCACATGTCTACATGCCTATCTTAATTTCTCTGTTGAGGATCTCACACCACGATTGCTCTAGTATGTATAAAATTGACAAAAGGCTAACTAGCACAGCTGACTCCTTGTCACCTTGACACACAAGTACATTCCTCTTAAGTCATAACCTTTTCTCTCTTGTTTGTTCCCAAGATCTATGTTAATATGAATATCATAATAAAGACATGGTCCAGCTTTAAAAGTCCCACAGTCTTCAAAATTTTTAATACCTAAATGTGCAATGTCTTTTTAAAACATCCAATTTCACTCAACTGTGGGCCCCTGTAAACCCAAAATAAATTATACTTTCTTATTCTAAGAGGAAAGTTTCAGGGCATAATTATAATCAGATCAAAGAAAACCAAACTACAAAAATCTAAACAGTTCACAATATGACATTGGAGACTCATAGAACTCATTGGCGCTCCAAAGAACTTTCAGAAGACTGCTCTATCTCAGCCATCCCTAACATATACTTCTTCTCTTGAAGGCTCATTACAGCTCCAATTCATATATGCTCCTATCCTTGGTGGATATCGCACAGTCCTGGTGTCACAAATATGTTGGACTCATCTGGAACCACAACTTAACCTTCAGCAGTGCCCTCCTGGACTCACACATGCAAGCCTCAGCTTCTCTCTATGAACCCTTCAATCCTAGAGTCTTCACTGCATCTGGAGGCTGTACCTTTATCAATATATTGCCATGGAATTTCTTTAGGGACACTGACACTGGCTCACACTACCAAGTCTCTACTTTTGTTCATAACCCTTTCAAAATTGAGATTTTATTTTTGCCAAATCAAGTCCCACACGGGGAACTATTAGGCAACACCAAGTTTGACTCTCTGCTTAAAACACAGCCATTAGGTCACATCTTCTATACACTAATCCTTAGGAAATACTTCTCAGAAGATTTCACTTGAACAATGCTGGTTTCATCTTAATCATAGCTAATTTGTCAACACCAGCACTAACTGTTCCAGTAATGTAAAGCTTTCTTTTTCGTGATCTTGTTAGTTACAGATTCTCCTTCAGCTCTTGCTAAGGGCAAACCACAAGTTCTTAATTTAAATATTGCAGAATAGCATCTCTGGTAGAGCCTTTCATTTCATCTGAAACTTCACATGCCAAGGTTGTACTGTCTGCATTTCTATCAATGTTCTTATATTCCAAGTTGCCACAGTACATACATTAGGTATCATATTATATCATGGTATATATTAAAATATATATTATATATCTCACAGTATATATTATATTATAATAAACATCCCTCTATAATAGAGCACTCAATCACTTTTCTAACCCCCAAATTTAAACTTCCACAGTGTTTACCAAAGCAACGTTGTCAGGTCTGTCACAACAATAGCCAATTCTCTGGTATCAATTTCTATTTTAGCTTTTTTCCCCCCTGTGGGAAAACAAACAAACCTCAGGGATCAAAACCAACATACAGAAGAAAGGGTTTATTTGCTTATATATCTCAACCACTGAGGAAACATAGAACATGTGCTCAATTATGAATCTGAATGCAAGGACTGAAGAAGAGAATACGGAGGGATGACGCATACGGGTTTGTCCCACAACGCATACATGGCTTTCATTTTTATACAACCAGTACTAACTGACCAGAGGTACCAACACCTACTGTGGTCCTGTCTTTCTCACATAATTATTAGTCAAGGAAATGCCCTACAGCAACACCCATAGGACAATCTCTAGAGGCAATTCCTTAACTGATGTCCTATCTTTCCAGGAGCTTTAGTTTGAAACTAAGCAGCATGATGCCATAATTCTACTTTAAGAATATCAGGATTTCTCTTCTTAACTAAACATTGTGGGAAGAAATGCTTAGGTCCTAGAAACACTGACCTCAGCTCACCTCACCTCACATCACAATGGATTCTTAAACGTGTACAGCTACCAGCTGTCAGAACACGGTCATGGGTCCTTCAGAAATCATAGCAAGTAAGCAAATGTATGGATATGTGTGCTTTAATGCTAGTACATAATCACTTATATTGAAGCATGAACAATTGGTGTAACTCATAGAAATGAATAAATCTACCAACATAACAGCAATTAAGAGGAACTATATCGGTATAGTGGAAGAAAAATTACTTAGCAAAACCCTATGCACTACAACCATTTATTATTTTTAAACCCTTTAACAAAGTTGGGAGAAATTATCCTCAACCCAGTAAAAGATATCTATGAAAATCTATCAATCACATGATATAGAAAGTTACCAACATATGAAAAGTAAGTCAAGACCTGTCCAGTGCTCCTAAACATGGATCATATCATCACTAGATGAGTCAAATTCAAGTATAAATGATGCACATATTAACCATTAAGAAGTTAAATACATACTTTTTAAAAAATCCTGTTAGAACGGAGAGTCCTAGATGTTATTGCTGAGAATATGCAGTGTTTCAGAATCAATTTGGAAGGTAGTTTAAAAGTTTCTCTTGGAATTAAGCACATACTTGCCAAATAGTCTAGCAATTCACCTCACAAGAGTTTCCTTAAGCTAAACTAAATAACCACTCCAACACTTGCACACTAATATCCATGATGGATTCATAACTCCAAACTGGTATTGACTCAAATGCCTGTCACTGTTAATGGGGTAAACAAATCGGGAAGCTCTTGCCCAATTCAACACCATTAGAATAAAGAAACAAATAAGAATAAATCACCCTCAATGAATAATGATCAAATATGCAAAGTAAAATTTGTCACAAAGTCTACAGAAGACACACATTTTGATACCACGTAAAAAATTAATAATGGCAAAAATGCTAAAGGGTCGAAGCAGAATATTATTCTTTGCTAATAAGGATGATTTTAAATTAAAGGTTTCAGATCATAGGAAATGTCCCATGGCTTATGGTGACACTAGAAACACAGTGGAAAATATTTTTTTATGTCTATAATTATATCTTAATAAGTTAGATTAAACCAAAAATAGACTATAATTCACTTAATGAGAAATTAAATATTTATTGTTTAGAAAGTTTTACAAATTTAAGAGCAGTTTTATATAAGGAGGATATGTGACTTTCTGTTCTAAAGTGTCTTGGATTTTCCTAGATCAGGAACAGCAAATGATCCTTTGGATGGATTGAATCACTGAGTTCCTTAGTTCAAGTGCACTCTTTATTACTACAGAGAAGTAATATCTTTAAGGAATGGTGACCCTTTCATGAGTAGGTGTGCCATCTAATGTGATTTTTTTTAATTTCCTGTGAGAGCCTCATTCTCCATTGCCCTTTTCCTCCTATCTGTTCACAATTAAGACTCGCAGGGATATTTACTTCTTCTAGGTTCTTCCCCTTACTCTTCTCAGCAACACCTCCCCAAGGCTGCTGCATCTGACCTTGGAGTGTTCAAGCCTATCCCCTCCTGAAGTTCTCCAATAGCTGTCATTCTGATCCACCAGACCAAAGACTTCACAGTAAAACCACATTTATCTGGAAAAGAGTATTGCCATTTATACTTCAATAAATCCTTTTCACACAATCTTTTCTTTTATTCTCCCATTAAATGTAAACTGAGGTTTATGGTTTTTCTCTTCTCAGTTTTAATCTAAATTTAAATTACAAGTGGTTTCATTAGATCTCATTATGGATCTTGACACCTTGGTAGGGGCACGAAGAAATTATTATTTATGTATTTGCTGTTTATAACCCTAGGGAAAATGGGTGTCTCAACCAATTTGTTAAATTAAAATAATCTTTAAAGTTTAAAAAGTTAAAGTTTTACAAAATTGATAAATTTAGCTAGAATAAATAAGTACAGAAGAAAAAAGAAAAAGGTGCAGATTCTGAACAAAAAGGGGATTAATCATTACTGATCATTTTAACTAACTGATAGGAAATAAATAATTTGACAATTAAAATAAGTTCATGCTTTGAAAGATTCAGTTTCCTCAAATACACAAAGTGGTTAATCCTAATAAATTAACATATAGTGCAGAAATTGAAAGAGAAGTACTATAAAAATCAAAGTATTAAGCTCAGAATCACTAGTTAATTTTACCACTCACATGAGAATTAGTTTAGGAAAATTGAGGCCCCAAAAGCAAATGCCCACAAAACTGGAGATGGTTACTAACTCCATGGTATGATAAAGAGAATAATAATGTGTACACTGGTAGGACATGATATTTATATCATAAAATAGAAAAAATATTCAGAATTCATAGAATTGATTTTAATTTATTTTTAGCTATTATGTTTTATATAGGCTTTCCTTAATGTATGTATACGTGTATGTGTGTATTTATGTATACAGGTATATATCTAAATATTATGTTACAATTGTGTGATATTATATATTAATATATTTCTTTTTTGAGCAGGTTGTATTCATATATTTGGAAACCCATATGCACATAAGCATACATATATGTATGTTAGAACAGTTGACATTTGAGAAGAGGCTATGAATTTGAAAAGGAGCAAGTAGGGGTATATGGTGGGATTTGGTGGGAGGAAATGGAAGTGGAAATGTGATTACAATAAAATCTAAGAAATGAAAGAAATTATTTTTCAAAATTAAATAAACATATATTAATAAAAATGATCAGAGAGACTTTCAAGGGAGATTCCATACCAATTTTTAACTTCTTCCCTAAAATAGAAAAGGAACATTACTAAATATATTCTATAAAACCAATACTATCTTTATAGTTAATCTATGTAAATATACTACAGCAAAAGAATAGTATAAATAAATTTCTTTGATTAATCTAAATGGAAATATTCTTAACAACATTTTTAGGTGCTAGCTAATTTTATGTCAATTTGTCACAAGCTGGAGACACTGAGGAGGATGGAGTTTCAATTGAGACAGAGCCTTTAGGGCTGTAGGCAAGACTGTAGGGCATTTTCTTAATCAGTTGTTGATGTAGAAATCCCCCCTGGGAAGTTGGTTCTTGGTTCAATACATAGGCTGAATAAGCCATGAGGAGCAGAGCAGTAAGCGGTAATTCTTCATGGCCGCTGCATCAGCTCTGCTTCCAGATTCCTGCTCGTTTTGGTTTCCTGTCCTGACTTCCTTCATGGCTGAACAATGATTTGAAAGCATAAACTAAACAAACCTTTTCCTCTACAACTTGGTTTTTTTTTTTTTTTTTTTTTTTTTTTTTTTTTTTTTTTTTTTTTTTTTTTTTTTTTTTTTTTTTTTTTTTTTTTTTTTTTTTTTTTTTTTTTTTTTGTCATGGTGCTTCGTCATAGCTCTAGAACCCAGAACAAGCACAACTTGAAAATCAAGCTCAGGAACACATTAAGTTGATTATGCTTCATGAAACAGTGGGCTTCATCTAACATAGGCAAAGTTGGTACAAAATATATAAATCAAGAAACATAATACACCACATACATTAACTTATGGAAAGAAACTACATAGTTATTTAAACCTGAGACTATGTCCTAGTTAGGATTACTATTTCTTTTTACCCCTGTGTTGATATTATAAAATGTAATCATTGCAATTCTAATGTTAAATCAATTATTCTGTAATTCATTCAACATTGATAAACATAATAGATCATATGTTCCACATTGTAATTATACTACAGTGCTTAACACAGTTGCTACACCTATAACAAAATATATACATATATTTTGAAGTGACTTTTAATTTACAACAGCACAGGTTACAATGGATGAAAATATATATTAAATTTAATATGCAAAAGTTTAGAATTTCTGCATTTCCAGAGCTTATTTTTTTTTTGTTTTTTTCTCACTGGGTTCACTTTGTGTTATTTAAAGTTATATGAAAGGAGTGTTAAGCAACTTTTTTTAGACCATAGAGTCTTTAATATTAAAATTATCCAGTAGGAACTGGCCAACAAGTAATTTCCTAATTCACTCAACATGATTTATTTCTCCTCTATCTCTTGCTGCCTCCATAGTTTTATTTTTTCATCTCAGCATTCCTTACCATCAGAGAATCTTGTCTCTTCACCAAGCTTCTTCACTTTTTTTTCTGTTTATTTCAAGGTGGTCCAGTAGATACTTATTGACTGCATAATATTCCAGGATGTTCATATGGGCACATGTTCTTCTTATTGAATTACTATATCCATTTCTTCCTTTCCTACCATGCCAATGAAGAATCCTGGATCATTTATACTTTCCCTTGAGACAGGAAGAAAACTTGAATATTACATAAAATGTTGCTTCTTTTATTTCTTTTATGAGTGTTTGGTGATTATGGAACAATTGTGTGATCATTCGTCTCCCATTACCCCCTTACATCATATTCATTTTCTACTGACTAGCTTTCTTCTTAACAACCTGTAGCCTCTTCTTTTGTGTGTGTGTGTGCATGTGTGTGTGTGCACGTGCGCGCATGCATGCGGACTGACACAATTGCATGTGTTCATACCCAGAAGGCGGTGTTTCATAGTACCCTTCAGTATCCTCATGCTCTCAGCATCTTCTGAATTTCTTCTCTGCGCTGTTCCTTGAGCCTGAAACTTACGATAGCTATGCCCCATTTGTAGCTGAGGACTTACCGCTAATTTATTCTTATCAATTTGACTTTTCAATAGTGGATGTCATGTTTTAGAACAGATTCACATTAAGTTGAGATGATAATAGAGTGTATATAGATACTACAGATATTTCCCAAAAATCAAGGCTTTATAGTACTTAACATGTAATATATGATATACTCTTATGAAAAAAATCAATAAATTCTTGGTATAATAAAGGCCATTATCTCAAATAATATCAAAATTTCTGTATCTAACTTCTTTGTAAATGAGCTGACATGTAAACATATACATTGAGTAGATTTGATGTAATCATTCTATTGGATGTACTACGGAAGATCTGTTGATTTTATACTTCTCACTACAAGACAGGTTATTTTCTAGTTTTAAAAATGCATTTGACTATCTATGGAGTACCTCTTTCTTGTTCAGCTATGTAAAACTACTGCTATGTTTTCTGACACAGTTGCTATAGAAACTGTATACTATTCAGGAGTGAATTTGAAACCTCATAAAGTCTTTTGGAAATACATAGATTAGAAACCTTGTTTGGCTTGTTTATGTGTTTCAAATACATCATGGAAAGGAACTGAATGACTCTAATCAGGAAAGCAATAGTCTTATTGCTACTATATTTTTCATGCACTTGCTAACACAGAGAGACTAATAAGACAGTGATGAAAGGACAAAGGTTAAAGAAATAATAGTACATGGAAACAGTCTAAGCTTACAAATTTGTGCACAAATATCTGTGCAAGTCTGTATGTTTGCTTTTAAAAGCTTCAATTGATTACAGTTTTAAAGATTTACTTAACAAATTCATGAAAGTTTTATATATTACACAGATGAAGATTCAAAAAGCAAATAATTTATCCTGTTATTAATTAGGCCCTGATGTACATATTCCTAAAATGCAAATAATTCATTTTATGTTATTCTTTCTCTTTATGTCTGCATTATTACAAGAGATATAAACGATGATCTTATAAGTGAATTTAATTAGTGCAGTTGACAAACATGAGATTATAATGGTTGTAGCAGTCTATTATCCATGGAATTTTCTATTCCTTAGAAGTTAATAGCTCTTTTTTAAATACCTACTTCTAATTCAAAACACACAGATCAAGCCTATACTGCCTCAGTGAAAGGAAGGAAACATAATTACCCAATGAAATCGAAGTCTGCTGCTTTTGTTTCTTAGTGAGAGAAAAGGGCCATTTAATAACTTTGAGGCAGGTACCATAATAGCATAGAGGAAAACTAAAATGGACAGCAAATTCAGCTGAAACTATAAAACTATGAAAATTTACTAACTAAATCTGAGACTTTTTATGCTCATTAAATAATAAATATTAAGAATCATAGAACTACCAATTTAAAAGAATATTAGCATATCATTAATATGTCTATGAGAATTCATGTTTAAAATAAATTTCTGAAATGTTATTTAAAAACACTAAGCATATACAAATGTAGATTCACTTGTTAGGCATGTGTTGTTCATAAGTCATTTGACACTGTATCATTTAGATGATAGCATCTTAGAGCAACACAGTTTGGAAGAAGACCTCATGTTTTGTATAAACTACAGTCCCTGCGAAGACATAAAGCTATCATTTGCATCTTTGTATTCCAGAATAGAAAACAATAACTGATATTAATTATATGTTAATAAATGGGAATTGCTATATATTACAACTAGATGTACTATTGTTTAGCTTTGAAGAACACAACTCAAACCAGAGTTTTACTTTTTCTTTTTAGAATTACACTTTTTATTTGTTTTTAAATAGAACAAAAAAGGATTTCATATAATACATTTTGGTTATGTTTCTCCTCCCCCAAATCCTCCCAGATAGACCCCAACTGCCTACATACCCAACTTTATGTTCTTTATTTCCTTTCTCTCTTTAATATAAACAAAAACAAAATAAACTAAAAGAAGTGCATAAACAAAGACTACAAAAATAAAAATGAATGGAAATCAAAATCAGGTTATAGTTAGGTTTGGGGTTAGACCAATAAGACAAAAATGTAGAAATAAAGCAAAAGTAAACAAGTCTACAAAAATAACAGTGTATTTTGTGTTGGCCAGCTACTCCTGAACATGGAGACTTCCCTGGGCAGTGCTTTGGAGAAAACTGAGTTTTCTTTCGCCAACAGGTACCAATTGCAATAACTTCTTAAGTTGGAGTGGGAACTTGTTCACTTCCTGGCTCAGTTCTAGGACAACATCTGGCTTGAAGCTGTGCAGGTCTTGAGCCTGCTGTGACAATCCTATAAGTTCATACGTGCATCAGTTCTGTTGTGTCTGAAGATACTGTTGCTTCGAGTACCAGTGTCAGGTCAGGTCAATCCCTTTTGGATATTGCAGTCTTTCTGCCTCATTTTCTGTATAGATCTCTGAGTCCTGAGGGAAGGAGCTGATGAAGGCCTCTGTTTATGACAGAGTGCTCCAAGATCTCTCACTCTCCATATATAGTCCAGTTGTGGGTCTTCCATCAATTTCAATAGTCTCTGATGTTCGATGGTTTCACTGGAGTACGTCTGGTTAACAACTCAATAAGATGTAATCCATTCCTCACATTGGAGTTTAGTTGGGCTATTGTCTCCCTATATTTGGCGACTCAATTCATATTACTTTTATATATGAAGATGTAGGAGGTCCTTCTGACTATGTGTTGCTTTCATTGATTGAATAAAGAAACTGCCTTGGCCTTTTGATAGGGCAGAACTTAGATATGCGGGGAAGACAGAACAGAAGGCTGGGAAGAAGAGCAGTGTGGCAAACGCCATGAAGCTCCTGCCTGAGACTGACGCTGGTTAGAATCTTTCCCCGTAACCCACAACCTCATGGTGTTACACAGATTGGTAGAAATGGATTAGATCAGGATGTGAGAGTTGGCCAAGAAGAGGCTAGATATAATGGGCCAGACAGTAATTTAATTAATATAATTTCTGTGTGATTATTTCAGGCATAAGCAAGCCAGGCGGCAGGGATGAACAAAAGCAGGCCCGCATCCTCCTGTTACATGAATATATTTTAAGAAACTTATAGAGTAGTAGGTTTCCATGTGGATTTTCAATGGACTATAATGTTAGTTGTCACTTTTACTATTTTCCTTTAACTCTCTCTCCCATCTCTCTCCCTTTTAAACCATCCTATCTCTCTGTAACAACATAATCTCTTTTCCCTTCCTTGAGAGATCCTTTCTTCTTCCTGGTCCCTTTGTAGGTACTTAGCTTCTGTGTTTATTTGGATTTCAGCACACATATGAAAGTCATAAATGGTACATTCACATATAAAAGAAAACATACAATAATTGTCATTGTTGGTCCGAGTTACCTCACTCACTGAGCAATCACTAGGTTGATTGCTTTAAACTTCATTTACATAACTGCAAATTTCATAATTTCATTACTCCTAGAAGATAAATAATATTCCATTTTGTAAATGCACTTTATTTTCATTATCCATTCGTCAACTGATGCACGTAAATGATGTTTCCAATATCTGACTGATATGAGTAGAGCTATGGTGAACATGGATGAGCAAGTATCTCTGTATTAGTTTATAGAGTACTTTGGTTCTATGACTAGTAGTGATACAGTTAGATCTTGAGGTATATCTATTCCCAGGTTCTGAATGAACCACCACACTGATTTCCAAGGTCACTGTACAAGTTTGAACTCCTACCAGCAATGAATAAATGAGCGAACATCTGCATTCTTGCCAGGATGTGTGCTCATTTGTTTTATTGATCTTGGGCATTTTAACAGGTGTAAGATCACATCTTAAAGTACTTTGAATCTGCATTTCTCTGATGGCTAAGGATGTTGAACATTTATTGGTTTCTTAATTATTTGCATTTCTTTTGAGAACCTTCAACACTGCTCCATTCCCTGATTTTAAATTGGGCTCTTTTCTTCTTTTTTCAGTTATTTTCCTAATTCTTTATATACTTCAGATACTAATCATCCATCAGACATATACGCTTGTTACAGATCTTTTCCCATTCTGTAGGTTGCTGCTTGGCCTGAGTGACTATGCCCTTTTCCATACCAAAGCTTTGAGGTTCATTGGGTCCCATTTA
Organism: Ondatra zibethicus; assembly: GCA_004026605.1. NCBI lineage: Eukaryota > Metazoa > Chordata > Mammalia > Rodentia > Cricetidae > Ondatra > Ondatra zibethicus. The sequence continues at coordinate 16,913 of PVIU01022218.1, read as the reverse complement.
TTAATGGCTGATTTTAATGCCTGTGCTTTTGATGTCTCATTCAGAAAGTCTTTTTCGATTTCAGTGTGTTCAAGTTTATTCCCAGGTTCTCTTTCATCAGATTCAAGAACCCTGGTTCTATGCTGAGGTCCTTGATGCATTATTTTCTTCCAGAGTGGTAAATATTGGTCATTTTGCATTCTTCTACCTTCAAACATCTAGTTTGACCAATACCATTTTTGAAAATACTGTCTTTTATCTAGTGTGTAGTTTTATCTCTTTATAAAATAAGTGTCCATAGGTGTATGGAGTTATATTAAACATAACTATAATTCAATTCCATTGATCAATATGTCTGTTTTTATTCTAATACATACTATTTTTATTACAAATGCAATGTATTACAGCTTGAAATATGGGATGGCAATACCATAAATCAGTTCTTTTATTTTCAGGATTGTTTTAACTTTCTGGATATTTGAATTTCCATATGAAGCTAAAATGTTTTTCAATTTATATAAATTCCAATTATTTATTGAGAATATTTTTATATAATTTATGTCTATATTCATACTGGCCTATATATTTTTTCTTTCTTGTATCTTTTGTAGTTTTTGGTTTCATCATAATATTGGTTTTGCAAAAAGAATTAAGAAATGTCTCTTCAGTTTTTGCGTAATAATTTGAGGAGTTTCACTGTTAATTCATTTTGTAAAGTCCGGTAGAATTCTGGACTGAAGCTATCAGGCCATTTGCTTTCATTGGTTGAGAGGCTTATATATTGCATCAATTTCTCAGGACTTAAGGGTCTTTTTAAATTTAAAAGTGACTTGACCTTCACTTAATATTGGTATGTTTGGTGGACTCCTGACAGTGGAACAGGATGTGGGTCTGACTCTTTCACATTGTCTTGGGACTTTTTTTTCTCCTAGTGGATTGCCTTGTCAAGCCTTGATAATGTGCTTTCACTTTGTCTTATTGTATTTGTTTTGTCCTGTTTGGCTGTCATTTCTTGAAGTCCTGTTCTTTTACTGAAGAAATAATGGAGTGGTGTGAATCTGGGGGACAGGTAGGGTAGGAGAAAGCTGGGAGCGGTTGGGGAGAGGAAACTGGGGTCAGGATGTATTCCATGAGAGAAATATACATTAATAATAATAATAATAATAATAATAATAATCACTTCATTTCCAGTGTGGTGAAGTACAGATTTTAATAGTATGTCCCTAGGGTTCTCTGAATTTCTTCATTGTTTATTGTAATGTCACTCTTTCCTTTCTATTTTTCTTAATTAGGATCTTAGGATCTTTGCTATCTATCTTCTGTTTAATTGCTGAATATTTGTTAATATAGTTGATATTTCTGAAAAAGTTTTTTGTTTCATTAATTCTGTGTGTGTGTGTTTTTAACTTTAAGTGTATTTTTTGTCATCTAGTTTCTTTAGATTTTTGTCTCCTATCCTTGCTCCAGAGGTTTCTAGAGTATTTCAAAGTTTCTGATGTGAAATCTGTTCATGACAACAGTCAGGCCATGCTGCACATTGATGAGGTTCATAGACCTTATAGCTGAATTGGACTATTGGCTGCCTCCGTCCTTTGGAAGCTTATAAGCATAGTGCCTTTCGGCATCATCAAACCCAGTTCTTAAGAAGGGAACATCTAGGTTAGTCCCATGTCAGGTATTTCTGAAGTGCACAGTTGCTTTAGTAATAAAGACCTACTTTTTTACCTCCAGGAGTAACCAAAGGAAACAGTGATAGGTTATATGTTTCAGGAATCTCTTGAACAGCCCTGGCCAAAAACTCAAAGTAGGACTGATCATGTCTGGTATTTGGGCTTTTTTAGGTGGTCTTTGGAAACTGGAAGGAGCTCCTTCAGCCCAGATTATAAAAGCTCATTAAAACTAAATATGTCTATTTATATACCTATACCTATGTTACAGGTGTTTTAGGCTAATTTCAATTTTTAAATATTTAATAGTATCATTTCTTGGGACCTTTTCAGAAATCCCTATTGTTATTTTATCTACCTACCTCCTTCTTTTGTATTTACTTCAATACTGACTCTTTCAAGAGAGCCCCTTTTCCATTTCCCTGATGCGATCACATAATCCTGCTATTTTTTATGTTCTTCTCATCTTCTATAACCACCTCCGTTTTCCTCTCAAAAGACAATCCCACCCCACTTCCTGCTTCCTTCATAAGATCACCTGTATTTTGTTCTTCATTCTCTGTTGCTCTCCATTACTCTTTGTATGGCAACAGTCACTTTTGTTTCCCTGATGTGAACAGTCACAACAGGCTATGTACTCACACACATGAGTTTGGAGCTAGGCTCCTCCAATGAGTTAGAACACGTGCTATTTGTTCTTTTGGATCTAGATTCTCTCACTTGACATGATCTTTTCTAGTTTCATCCATTTACATGCAAAAGTCATGATTTCACTTTTCTTCACATCTGAAAAGCTCCATAGTATACATGCATCACAGTCATTATTCATTCACCGATTGTAGACATATAGGTTCTTTCCATTTCCTAGCTATGGAGGCTAGAGGAGCAATGATTACAGCTGAGCAAGTGACCTTGGTGTAGTTTGTCCATTCTTTGGGCATATGCTCCAGAGCTCAATAGCAAAGACATATAGCAGAGAGATTTAAATTTCTGAGAATTCTCACCACTGATTTCCATAGTGATTGTCAAAGTCTGTAAAACCACCAGTGAATCACGTTCCCTTTCCCACGCCCCTCCATCATCTATTGTCAGTTGTTCCATTGAGCTGCGCCATTATGACTTGAGTAACTTAAAATCTTCAAATTGTTCTGATTTTGATTTCCCTAATTAAAATTAATGATGTACATTTATGAGATAATTTTAATCCACCTTTGATAACTCTCTCCTGAGTCATTTTTGAATAGTAATTTTATTTTGTTTTGACTCTTAGTTTTTTTTGAGTCACTTGCATAGTCCTGATAATATCACATTGTCAAGTTTATAATTTGCAAAGTTTCTTGTTGTATTGAAGGGCTCGGACAGCGTTCCCAGCGCCGGGCCCCTTTTGTCATCCGGCTCCCAGTGTGTACCCGAAATAATTACACTGAAACTGTATTTATTTAAATACTGCCTGGCCCATTAGCTCTCGCCCCTTATTGGCTAACTCTCACATATTATTTTAGCCCATCTCCATTAATGTGTATCGCCACTTGAGTGGTGGCTTACCGGCATGAGTCTAACCCGTGTCCATCTTGTGCTGGAGAAGCATGGCGTCTGCTACACTGCCTTCTCTCTCACAGCATTCCGTTCTATCTACTCCGCCCACCTAAGGGCTGTCCTACCAAAAGGCCAAGGCAGTTTTCTTTATTTAACCAATGAGGACAATATACAAACAGAAGACCCTCCTACACCATTTCCCCTTTTTCTGTTTAAACAAAAAAGAAGGCTTTAACTTTGACATAGTAATATTACATATAACAAAACTTATCAAGCAAGAATTACAGTTACAACCTATTTTATCTTTTATCATGACAAAGGAAAACTATAACTATCCATTCTTCAACTCCATCAAAGACTCCAGAAGGATATAATATTACTTAAGTAAACAAGAAATAAGCAACTTCCAAACTCTAGGAACGACAGAGACATCTTGTTGCCTGTACAGTCACCCAAAGTTCCTTTGTACTGTTGGGGCATCCATCTTCAGCCTACAGGTCCATAGTATCCAGTAGACTTTTCCATGAAGCAGGAAAATTCAAAGACAGTTTAGTCACTTTCTTTTGTGTCCTGTAGAATGTCTTGTAGACTCTTATGAAGCAGGAATGGGTTCTTTGTGTCCAGTTTATGTAACAGTCCAGGCAAGAGCACTTTCTTGCCCAAATGGCAAGCCAACTCCATAAGGAATCTCTTTGATGCCCATTTTTCTCTTGAAGTAGCTGGTACTGCCAGGAGCAGATGTGTCTCATTGTCATGAAAAGTCCTAAGTTATTAAAATATTTGAATGCCATATTTTGTCATCTTTGAAAGATATGAAGAATGTCTGTCTAGCTGAAATATTCCTCTATATATCTAGAAAATCTAACTAACATGACTACAAGCTTGACTATATCAATGATTATCTATTAACAACCTATATTTTTTAATTATACATTACATTTTTAAATGAACAACACAATCACAATACCTTAATCAAGATCAGAAATATAACAAGATTGACCTTAAATTTATATCAATAAGGCAAAATTTATACCAATGTAAATTATCTATATCATCTCCCCCTTTAAATTTAAATTTAAACAACATTTAGAAACAATATTTGGGAATATGGGAGTAGTTACTTCTCTCCAAAATACTGCCTGGCCCATTAGCTCTCGCCCCTTATTGGCTAACTCTCACATATTATTTTAGCCCATCTCCATTAATGTGTATCGCCACTTGAGTGGTGGCTTACCGGCATGAGTCTAACCCGTGTCCATCTTGTGCTGGAGAAGCATGGCGTCTGCTACACTGCCTTCTCTCTCACAGCATTCCGTTCTATCTACTCTGCCCACCTAAGGGCTGTCCTACCAAAAGGCCAAGGCAGTTTTCTTTATTTAACCAATGAGGGCAATATACAAACAAAAGACCCTCCTACACCAGTTTCTCTCCCATTCTATGGTATTCCTCTTTTTTCAGTTGATTGTTTCTTTAGATGTGCAGAAACTTTTTAGTTTTATGTAGTTCCATTTGTGAATTGTGGACCTTAATTCTTGGGCAAAGAGAGCCTTACAAGGAGTTCTTTTCTACATTTTTATCATATATGATAGTTCCTCTGTTTTCTTATAGAGGTTTCTGTGTCTCAGGTTAAGATCTTTGGTCCATTTGGATCTTGTTTATGCAAAGTGATAAGTACAGGTCTAGTTTTTCCTTCTGCATATGAACAACAATGTCTAACTGTTCAGTGGTGGGGGGGACTTAGCAACCACTTATATTGTTCAATTGACCTCACTGTTGATTGGGTGTGCAATACATTAATTCATTATGTGACATCTTTACATAATGAGTATTTTACATAGAGGGAACTGATGAAAAAACATGTAAGCAAGATTCTTTTCTTATTTGTTGAACTTTTATTCTCATTAAATATGTAGTAGCAATCACAATTTCTTTCTAGAGTGAACTATAGAATGTATATCACTGAGTTAGAAATCAAAAAAGAAAGAATAATTGCAGAATTAAATCAGCTTTTTCTTAGTAAAGATGAGGTCACAGTGGTTTCTACTGCATAGAAAAGCCTGCTATGTGGGTGCACATTTGTGACTCATCCTAGATTCAGTTTTGTCTTATGATTGAAGGGAATTATATCTGCTTTTTAGTTTTTAGAATTTTATAAGGATGATTTTTTTCTGTTAAAATAAAATACCTTGAAATTTATCAGATAATGGATTTTCTAAGTGTGGTAATTTTAATGTAATTGGCCCCCATAATCTTATAAGGGGTGACACTATTAGGAGATGAGGCGTGGGTGTGGCTCTTCTGGAGGAAGCACGTCACTGTGGGAGCAGGCTTTGAGGTCTACTATGCTCAGGATATCTCTAAGAGTGTCAGTCGCCTTCCACATGATGTTGCCTACAAGTTGTAGCACTCTTAGCTCCAGCGCCATGTCTGCCTGCATGCTACCAAGTCCATGCCATGATGACAATAGACTAACTGTAAGCCACTTCCCTCAATTAAATGTTTTCTCTATAAGAGTTGCTGCGGTCATAGTATCTCTTCACAATAATAAAATCCTAAGGCACAAAGATAATCATAGTTACCTAGGGAAAAAAATTGTATCTTGAAATTAAATAAGAAAAAAAGTTTTAGCTAAAAGAAAATAAGATAAATCTAACTGGTTGCTATCACAGTGCCCTTGAACTAATTTCACCAATAACATGGATTCCCAGTCATTTGTAGAATAGGAATTTCCTTAAAACATAATCTCCATGTTATTCCCTGATGAGATGAAGTTCTTCAAGCTTCCAACCTCCATGTGTATTCTCAGCTCACTGAATATATCTAGTCCTCATGAGGAAAGAAGAAACTAATGTTGAACCACAGTCTGGCCGTGTGTCAGAGGTGTTCATGGGATTAGAGAATTTGAATGAAATGCTGCAATACTTTAAGGAGTATCTTCTGGGGCATTGCTTTCTACCTTTCTCATTCATTTTTCCAGACAGCAAAATGCCAGTCTTCATAGGCTCAGAACAACATTTATTACATTAAATGATAAATAAAAAAGTTTGATTTTTATCTTTTAAGTGTTTAGCCATTATTCATGATAACTATATAACAAACAATTTAAAATTTTCAGGCATAAGAAAGAACACAAATTTCTCTACAAAGTGAGATGGTAAACGGTAATTAAATCAGATAAATTACTATTGAATAAAAATATAAAGAGAAAGAAAATAAAGGCATGAATCCTAGCTAAATGTAGGTAGAAGAGCACTACAATTGATCTTTTGTTAATATCCAAAGAAAAACAAACCATGAGTGCTATATTAAATAATATTTATCTAATCTATTTTTCTATTTTTGATGATACTTTCTACTATAGTTATTAAGCCCAGTGAAAACACACTGGTAAATAATAAATGTCCTTTCATCTAGACAGAACTTTCTCAACAAATAAATAAGTAAAGACACATTTTCTCGCAAAGGAGAAGATATCTGATCAGAGTTCCTCCCAAAGTCACTGTTATTTGTTTTTATTTCTTCATTCTTGTATCCTGCTTCCCTTTTCTTTTCTTGTGGAATAAGAGTGAGTCTACAATGCTTGGAGGTGAAAGAGAAAGAGCAGCCACAGTCCCTCTGATCCAATTATAAATGTGTTTTCCTATTTCTGTCAGGCTAGAAGCTGAAAGCGAAATGTACTTCCTGAATTTTTAATGGTATATTTGTTTATTTTTCACTCTGGACCTTTCTTCATACATTGCTAAATGTTGCTATAACTAGCTGAAACAACTTTCCATTTCATGTTCATAATTCTCATCAAAGGAGAAAAACACAGAATAAACTTTTCAATATTATCTATTTCTCACTACTTACCTTTGGGAAATTATATAAATCATTTTCAACAAATGAAAAATGGTGAGAACTCATTTTAAAAGCAAAATTAAATATTGCCTTCTAGAATTCTGTCATACTCCTTTATTTCTGATTCATGTTTAAACACATTCACACTCGAAGGCGTACTACATCTAAAAATAAATAAGCCTACCACGTATGCCAGTAAACACAAGCACTGATGGCTGTGTGCATGTCCACATGGCATGAACTCAAGAATTATAGTTAGGTTCCTATGAGGCACAAGAAAACCATATAAACTTTAGAGGTTAGAATATTTTTTATCTGTTTAAAAAAGTAACAGTTCCTGTCTACGCCATTGATATAGCAGTACTGAGAGAGACACACTTCTTTGTCCAGTTCTCCAACCATTTATGTTGAACATTGTAACATGATGGCCTGTTTGTTGGGGTTTCTGTTCTGCCCAGTTCCCACTGCTGGCAAGTACCAAAGAAAATCACACAGAGAGTCTATAATAATGATAAACTTATTGGCCCATTAGCTCAGGCTTCTTATCAGCTTTTGTAGCTTATGTTAATCCATTATCCTTATCTATGTTAGCCACATGGCTCAGTACCTTTTTCAGCTGGGCAGGTCACATCCTGCTTCTTCAGTGGTCTGGGCAGAACTGGGAAATAACTTCCTTCTTCCAAGGATACTCCTCTTCTCATTGCCCCACCTCTACTTCCTGTCTGGTTTTCCCACCTATACTTCCTGCCTGGCTAATGGCCAATCAGCATTTATTTAAAACATGACTGACAGAATACAGACAATTCTCCCGCACCAGAACATTAAAACACTGCAAATGTATTCTCAAGATTATCTCTTTTTTTTGTTAAATTACATTTAAAACAATGAATAGTAATTACTGTTGTGAGTTCCAGTGTAAAATAATCTTTAACATGATAACCATATCACAAAGAATGATCAAGAAACTAAGACATTTATTACACCGTAAGCAATTTTTATCTAGTAAATTTGATTGCTCCTGCTACATGAAATAATGATGAAATAGTTAACAGATTGAGAATAGCCAGCCAGAAACTCAAGTAATATCATCTTCCTCAGGGAAAAACACAACTATTGGCTACCCAATACCAAATAGTCAATCCTGAAAACAAACATGTAATAACATTATATACAATGAGCAAATTACATTTAGGCTTCATCACTGTATTATATTATGACCTTGTTGCTGTCACACATACTACTATGCAGACTTTCAAAAAAGTTAGAAAAATGGTCTACTCCCCTACAGAAAGAGGATGAACCTTGGAGCTCAAAGAAAATTGTAGCAAACTTAAAAGTTGCAGGTATAATATCTTGTTAAGAGTGTCGCAAATTTTGCTCAATTTGTTCCTTTACATATTATTATATGTAATAGTAAGAGGAAAATGAGGGCATGGTAAAACTGTTTATGAATAAATATAGAGAGCACTTACTCCAGTAGCTGGATCTACTCAGTCAGGGTTTGGATGGCGTTATCATCACAATCATTATGTCTGTATATTTGACGCATACAAACATGTAAGAATAATGGTCAACTACAGGAAATGACTGAAGAGGGAATGGACAATTTTAATTTGCCAAATTTTATAATCACTGAAATATTAGTAGCAAATATAAATTCTAAATATATGTATCCCAAAATAATTATCTAGGATCTACATTGAACAAGGAAGGATTCAGAACAATAAATGGTATAAACAACACAAGATCCTTTGATATGAAATTCTTTTTCTTTTCAATTTAATTAAAGCATCTTAGCTAAGTTCTTAAGAATGGGAAGTTGAAATCTTGTGTTTATTTATGGTGAAAGACACCTATGAGTAAATCCATCATGTGTGAGAATCCTTAGAGGTTGAAATCAATGACTGTGCTCTCCCACATTCTCTTCTCCCAGCTCTCTTCCCCTCTTAGTGTGACATTTATAATACGGTTTTATATTCTTATTTATCTGAATAAGAAAAGCCCAGATTTCAGACTCTAAACTACAAGCTAATTTCTCTTTAGTCACCATAACTCTTATACTGAAAAATTTCCCCCAAGGTTATCTTACTTCCTTTGAAAATCTTGTATCTTATATAACATCTTTCTTTCTAAAGATAGAACATTGTTTTCCAAGCTTAGCTTATGAGGCATTTTTGGGTGCAAGACTTTCCTTGAAATTGCTCAGGTAGAGTTTTCTTCTGCAGTTTATAGTGCTGCAACTCAGTTTTCAGGCAGTTCATGTCACTTCCTGGATCGGGCTTAATAAGATATATTGACACATCCCTCCTCAGAACACACCACCTGGACAGTGGAATACTTGCAAATTGTGATAAGGTCTCCAGTTCTTTGCTTTAAGTGTTGCCAAGGCTTTTTTCCACTCTCTTTTGTCCATGGAATAGCCTCCTGATTGAAATCTGTTTGATTACACAGGGCACTCAAGTATGAGGTAAGGCATAGTGCCAAGATTCTAGTCTATCCTGGTGAACTGCTAGCATTTGGTTATGTGTTTCTCAGTAATCCAAAGAACATCCTATCTGTTGGCCAGCTTATTATAGGTAAAAAGATATGTTGTGACTATATTTAAATATTGCAAATGCTGGCAGATTTTCCTAAAGAAAATTAAGGAGAATTTTAAAGAGATTAGGACCATTTGGCTTATAGTTTTCTCTAAGGTTGTTTCAAAAGCAATATTTAATAAAGTGTAGTTCTAGCTTCTAGACATTGATATTTATATAATTCTCAAATCCAAGTAACTAAGCCCCATTGGGACATGATGTTTCCAGGATTAGGAAAGAAGATTATGTATCTTGTACCTCTTGCACAGCAATACAGGAACAGATTAGACTGCCATATTACAACGATTGTGCTGCATAGCCCTTGACACCCTAACACCTGAATATACACAGAGAGAGACAGAGACAGGGAGCTAACACTATAGAGACAGTACAGTATACAATGACAAAGGTGATTAGAATGATAATGGTGATAATGGTAATAACTTGGAAACTAAACATCTTTACAAGTTTTCTTTGCCCAATAGGTAGCTCAGCCTAGAAATCGTCTACCTTGAAAGCATGAGGACCTAAGTTTGACCTCCAGAACACATGGAAAGCTGCTGCCTGGTAGAGCAGGGCAAGGTAGGTAAAGAAAAGCAGATTTCTGAGGCTCCCTGGTCAGCTAGTCTAGACTAACTGATGCTCCTATGCCATGAGGGAACCTGTCTCAAATGAGATTGCTGGCATCTGTGAAGATGACACCAAAGATTTTCTTTAACTCTTCACACACATGTACATAATGTACAGACCATGAACACATTTGTGCACATATATACAGAGACATAAAAAAATCCTTCATTGTTAGTGGATCAATTATTCAATTGGGGAAAAAGGACATATTATATTATAACTCAAAATACAAAGACATATCCTCAAGTCTGCCTAGATTATATAAGAGAAGATTAAATAAATAAATTACAGAGAAGAAAAATATTCATTGGCTTTGAAAATAATTTATTTAGGAATGTTTAGAGTAAATGAATGGCTCCCCAATTTAAACAGCAGTACAAAATCAAAAAAAATAAACCAAACAGAAACAAACAAAAAACACAAATATATATCTCCCTTCTTGTCATGACAAATATCAGTCAATATTTTTTAATTAATTTATTTTAAAAAAAAACAGTCTTTTCTCTTTTTAAATACCAAACCCGGTTCCCATTTCCTCTACTCCTCCCACTCCCTCCAAATTCCCCCCAGCCTACCGCCCCCATCCACTCCTTAGAGAGGGTAAGGCTTCTCATGGGGAGTCAACAAAGTATGGCACATCACTTTGAGGCATGACGAAGGTCCTCCCTACTATATCTTGGCTGAGCAAGGCATCCCTCCAAAAAAAAAAAAATGGGCTCCATGAAAACAGTTCAATCAGTAGGAATAAATCCTGGTCCTATTGCTAGTGGTCCGGCAGACTGCCCCAGCCATACAATTGTCACCCACACTGAGAGGGCCTAGTTTGGTCCTATGCTGGTTCTTCCATCTCCATCATCAGGTTTCCTCATGAAGGCAGAAGGGAGGAGGAGGGGAGAAGGGGAGGCAAATGGAGAACATCAGGAGCTGGTCCATATTTTGAATAAAAGCAACCTAACAGAAAAAAAGTATTTGCTGTTTTAGGATAAGAGTTTTCAAAAGAAAACATGACAAATTAGACATGAGAGGAATGATGCTGTTTTAATCACATTTTTTCTTAATAGAACAACAACCACAACAAAGAAAGACAAAAACAAAAATGGAACATGCCATTGCTTCCAAATATAAGCCACAGGGGCTTAGGGCAGAAGTATGCAAGATACTGTTGGGACTGTCAAATCACTCGATTTCCTTGGGTTTCAACCAGGTGCCTTCTCAGAGGCCCTGGTAGGGGCTGATCCGCAGAACTGCCCTGGTAATTGACCTCACCACTACCCAAACTCTACTGCATGAGTGTCTCCTGGGGTCAAAACTGCGTTGCAAAACAGTTGCCTCTATAAAACGTAGGTTAGGCCCTTTCTTCCTGGAGCTCACAGGTGAAAGAAACCTATTCTGTGGTTTAACCACTGGACAAGTTTATAACCAGGTTGCACTCCTATGATTTATCTGACAGTGAACATTTCCCCAGTTGAAGATAATTCAAATGTAGAAGTTATAAAAAGAAATAGCACCTTAAAGATCTCATTTGTTATAACGTTGTCTCTAAAAAACTAGAATAATGGACAAATAGAAAAGATAATATCAAAAAGATTTTTGTCAATCATACCTGTATATCTCTGGGAAGAATTTAGTACATTGAGTGAGCTAAATTTGATCCATTGCTTATTTTTGCAAAGGCAGTTTTATTGAAACCTAGCTGTGACCAATCCTCATCTATTTTCTGTTTTATTTTGCTTTGTCTTAAGGTTGCAGAATAAAGCAGCTGATAGAAACAATGTGACTGTCAGAACCACACATATTAAAGAGCAAGGTTAAATTTTCAAAATGTATTTAAAATCATTTCAAGAAAATTCGTTGAGCCTTGGTTTAAGTTACGGTGTCACATAAACTAAGAATGTCACAGGGTTTTTAAGGACTGAATTCTAATCATGACTATTATGCTTTACTCTATAATGACTTATTGGATGCCTTATTACACAGGACACATAAGCTATTGATGCCTAGCTTATCTATACTGGGTAACCTTAAGTCATAAAAATTGGTGCTTCTGACAAAGTAGACAAAATTGTGGAGCTAATCTTCTTAGAGTGAAATTAGTAAAGTTCTCACCCCTGGCCTCACTGTTTGCTTTAAATCCTGTTTCCTCTTGGAGGCAAAGACTGTGACATGCTCTGAGCATACAACACAGCAGTACAGCATTAAATTGATTATTGTCAATATAATGTACAACTGCTGAAAGATACCCAGATGTGGATACTACACATTCTACACAAAGTCAGATAAATCCAAACTACAATTATCTATTTTACAAAATCAAAAGAAACATGGAAATATAAGGCAGAAAACCACAACAGAGAAGGAAGAAGTCAGTGCTTGCAGACAGTTCTAAGCAAGAAGGAATATTTAAAATGCTGACTAATAATTGACATTAATTAACAAAGCAGTAATGAATCCCAATTTTAAAGATAACAGGAAACTACTAAATAATTCACAAATTTTCATAAACTGTACAATAAAATTTAAAGTAATTAACTTAGTTCAAAGATATCACATAAGAAATAAAGAGAAATCATGGAATAATTGGGATAAAACAAAAAGAATAAAAAACAATTGGCTGCATTTTAGAAGAGATACATAAACCTAAACTAAAAGAATTTTCAACAAAAACATAAAAAGAAATATACTAAGCAAACTAGTTAAAAGAGAAAAAAATTGACTGGATTAAGAAATAATACAAAAATTTCAGTAATTTTCCAATAGTTGATAAAACTTGTAAGAAAGAGAAGAAAGAAAGTTAGCAAACAGAAGATTTACAAACAAGCTAATTGATGGAACACTGACATATACAGTGTAATATTTTAATTAGTATATGATTTTAAATGTAAATAGTAGGAATATTTAGTGTATTTACATGTAAGTTGTCTAAATATAACTGAGTAGGATATCACTTATTTGGAAGAGAAATGAAAAAGTCACTTTAAGAGCAGGAACTAATGAAAGGGGCAGGAAATGCAGCATAGAGGCAAATAAAAGCAAACACAGACGACTGTGCACACTAATTAAATCAATATGCCTCTGGCAAGGCAGATAGGTTTAAAAGAAAATGAAAAGCCAGTGCTTTCTAGTTTAGAAGTGAAGAAGGTATTACCATAGACTAGACATTTGGAAACTTGAGACTTATGCACCGATTTGCACTATAAAATTTAAACTAGATGAAATGCAGCATTTTCTGATGCTCACACCCATAATTCTGTTGCTCCTCATAATGGATAAGAAATTCATTTAGTAGCAATTTTTTCAATAAGTTTTGCACACCTATAAAAGACAGCCATACAAATGTACTGAACAACAGCTTAAAGCAGACAGATTGAGAAATCAACACTCAGAAAATTTCTCAAGCATAAAGTGGATGTAGACCTTTCCTAAAATCAAAGAGATAAAATTTAAAATAAAATTATTCAAATTTGGTTGAATTAGAATTGACCTCAACTATAAAAAGTCCTCATTTTTAATTATCCAAAATATTATAGCTAGCTATATGATAATCACAGTGTGACAAAAGACACAGTGGTAAAAATTACAAACACTGATGAAATGTTGAAAATCTCCACACACAAGGAGCACAGGTCATGCCTGAAACTCTATGAGGTTCTACAAATTAGAGAGAAAAAAATACAGAGAAAAAAAAATCATAGGTTTACTCATTGGGTGTAATGATTGACAAGAATTGAAAACATTTTCTAGGATTAACATGTTAGACATTTTGAAAATTTTATTATGAGTGTATATAAAAAGTCTTCGATGTGCTCTTAGAGATATTAAATTTTAATTTTTGTGAGTTTTATTTAAAAATCATAAACTAATCTCAAACTTGTTAGTGATATATATTCTAAAGTTTCAGGCAGATGCCATATGAAGGTGGGAAAATTATTTGGGTATGTATCAAAAATGAATCAATAGCATCTCAAGAGAGATGGCAGCGTGTTTATGACTGAAAGACCCCCAACCGATTTTTCATAACGAACTGAGTTGGGTAATGGAAAACTACAAAGCATGGTAAACCGGTTTGACCATTGCGCTCTAGCAGATTCTTCCACCCCCCCTCCCCCCACTGGGCAGTAAGGCTAGCAATTATCAGGATTACCGGTTACAGTCTTCTAGGCAGATGATTATCAGAATGGTCAGAGTGAATGATTACCAAACTGCAAACTGAGTCAAAATGGAACTTGAGTTTTTTGGAAATAGGCTGGACTATGCAAATTTCATTCTGTGTCGAACTCTGGTTTGAATATCTAGACCAATCCCAATTGTACCCGTACCCCATATTATAATTCATGTAAAACTTGTAATTTTGTCTATAAAAACTTGCTTGCACGGATACTCGGGGTGCTTAGCTATCCCGAAGCTGGGCACCTGCTTGTGTAACCATAAAATAAACCTCTTGCTTTTGCATCTGAGGCCTGGTTATTGAGCCTGGGGGCTCCTCGGCGACAAGACCACTTTGAGGGTCTTTCATGAGCACTTACTGGTCTTACAGAAGACTTGAGTTCAGTCCCCAGCATCATTATGGTATCTAAATTTCATTCAAAAATCCTGTTCTGTTTTCTTAAGTATCTTTTAGCCATTTGAGGTTCTTTTGTTGAGAATTATCTGTTTAGTTCAGTCCCCCATTTTTCAATTGGGTTATTAAGAATTTTAATGTCTAATTTCTTGAGTTCTTTATATATTATGGAATCAGTCCTTTGTCTGATGTGGGGTTGGTGAAGCCATCAGGGAAATGCAAATCAAAACAACTTTGAGATACACCTGTCAGAATGGCTAAAATCAAAATCACCAATGATAGCTTATGCTGGAGAGGATTTGGAGTAAGAGGAACACTAATCCATTGCTGGTTGGAATGCAAACTTGTACAACCACTTTGGAAATCAGTATGGAGGTTTCTCAGAAAATTGTGAATCAATTTACCTCAGGATCCAGCAATACCACTCTTGGGCATATACCCAAAAGATGCTCAGTCATACTACAAAAGCGTTTATTCAACTATGCTCATTATTTATTCAACTATAGCAATATTATTTGTAATAGCCAGAACCTGGAAACAACCTAGATGCCCCTCAGCTGAAAAATGGAAAAAGGAAATGTGGCATGTCTACACATTAGAGTATACTAAGCGGAAAAAACAAAACAAACAAAAAAACAATGACATCTTGAATTTTGCATGCAAATGGATGCAATTAGAAAACACTATCCTGAATGAGGTAATCCAGACCCAAAGAGGTGAATATGGTATGTACTCACTCATAAGTGGATACTAGCTATAAACAAAGGACATTGAGCCTACAGTTCATGGTCCTAGAGAAGCTAAGTAATAAGGTGAATCCAAAGAAAAACATACATAGATCCACCTGGAAATTGGAAACAGACAAGATCACCTGATATAATTGGGAGTATGGGGGTGAGGGGAGAAGATAGGGTAGAAGGGGAGGGTTGAGGAGAACTTGAGGGAATGGGATAGTTGAGATGAAGGAAGGACAGAGATGAGAGCAAGGAAAGAGATATCTTAATTGTGGGAGCCATTATAGGGTTAGCAGAAACCTGGCTCTAGAGAAATTCCCAGGAATCCACAAGGATGACCCCAGCTAGGACCCTAAGCAATAGAGGAGAGGGGGCCTGATCTTGACTTGCCCTGTGGTCAGACTGATGAATATCTTAAATATCACCATAGAACCTTCATCCAGCAACTGATGGAAACGGAGGCAGAGACCCACATTGGAGCACTGGACTGAGCACCCAAAGTCTAGTTGAAGGGTGGAAGGAATGAGAATATGAGCAAAGGGGTCAAGAGCATAAGGGGTTCACCCACTGAAACAGTTTACCTGAGCTAATAGGAGCACACCAACTCCAGCCGGACTAGGGAAGACAAGCATAGGAAAAATATAGACCCTCTGAATGTGGTTGACAGTTGAATTGCTGGGGCAGACTAAGGGGCCACTGGCAGTGGCACCAGGATTTATCCCTACTGCATGTACTGACTTTTTGGGATCCTAGTCTCGTTGGATGTATACCTTGCTCAGCCTAGATATAGTAGGGAGGCCTTGGACCTTCCACAGGGCAATGTGCCTTACCCTCTCTGAGGACTGGATGGGGGTGGGGTGGAAGGGTATGTGGAGAATATGGGAAGAGGGAAGGGGTAAGAACTTGGATTGGTATTTGTTTAAAATCTAATTAATTAAAAAAATTGTTACAGCTAAAAAAAAAATCCCATTCCAGATTCAGTGTCCTCTTTTGACATCTATAGGTTCCTGACATGCAGATACTGCTCTTAGATTCATACGTTCAGAAATATTTGTACACATAAAATAAGTAGACCTAAAACTTAAATTTAAAAATAAGGTAACCTGAAAAAAAATCACCAAATGATGACAAATTATCGAAAGTACCTTTAAATTACCTGGGTATCAAGCAAGTCAATTGAAAGATAATTCTAAGAATTTTGAAAGCACTAAAAATAAAATATTTTATTTTGTGGAATCCAAAATAATGAAATGTTCCTTTTATGGAAAAAAGCAAGGAGTGCACTACTATCCTTGTTTCACAGAATCAGAAGCAAAGGATCAAATTTATCCACATAATGAAAGGCAGAATCAGGATTAGAACACAAATCTATATGGTATCATTTTATACACTG
>PVIU01022217.1:0-29867 GCA_004026605.1 Ondatra zibethicus | reverse complement strand
AGCATTATTTTGAGTGAGGTAACCCAGACACAGAAAGACAATTATCACATGTACTCACTCATAGGTGGTTTTTAAACATAAAGCAAAGAAAACCAGCCTACAAACCACAATCCCAGAGAACCTAGACAACAATACAGACACTAAGAGAGACTTACATAGATCTAATCTACATGGGAAGTAGAAAGTATAAAAAGACAAGAGCTCCTAAGTAAATTGGGAGCATAGGGACTTTGGGGGAGGGTTGAAGGAGGGAGGGGAGAGGCAGGGAGGGGAGCAGAGAAAAAATGTAGAGCTTAATAAATATCATGGAAAAAAAGGTCACTCTTTTTTTTAAAATCTATTTATTTTTTTATTATGTATGCAATAGTCTGTCTGTGTGTATGCCTGCAGGCCAGAAGAGGGCACGAGACCTCTTTACAGATGGTTGTGAGCCACCATGTGGTTGCCGGGAATTGAACTCAGGATCTTTGGAAAAGTAGGCAATGCGCTGTTGACCTGATGGGAGGTCCTCAGAACACAGTCTCTTCCTCCTAGATGTCAGCACTCACTCTCACGTGTGCCTTCTCTCCTCGCCTGCCTACTGACACTGCCTACCACTTTCACCAGAGCAGCTTGTGCCTTTGCACTTCCAATACTATGAGTGGGTAAGCTTTTTCTATAAGTGCATCAGGGGTTTTGATATGGTACTGAGAAATAGATTTATAGATTCAGGATGAGTCTCTTTATATTTTCTTCACCCCCATTTCATCTTGACATATTTTAACTATTTTTATTTTATTTTTTTATGTGTATGAGTGTTTTGCCTGAATGTGTGTCTGTGTACCACAGAGCATACAAAATGTGTGTCTGGTGCTCCAAGAAGCCAGAAGAGGGCATCAGATCCCCTGGCACTGGAGTGAAAGCCACCATAAGGGTGCTGGGAATTGAATTCAGGTCCTCTGGAGAAGCACTAAGTGCTTTTAACTGCCAAGCCATCTTTCCAGCCTGCCTTGACAGATTTTAAATTTCTCGGGATTTATCCATTTTCTCTAGACCAACCATTTGTCGGCACACAGTTATTCATACCAGAAATGCCCCACTTGCTGTGGGACTTGTACTATGTAAAGACTTGTCACTTGTATTAATTTAATAAAATGCTGATTGACCAGCAGCCAGGCAAGAAGTATTGATGGGTGACCAGAACAGGAGAATTCTGGGAAGAGGAAAGGCTCAGTCTGCAGTCAACACAGAGGAAGCAAGATGAGAATGCCTCACTGATAAAAGGTACCAAGCCACATGGCTGACACAGATAAGAATTATGGGCTAATGTAAGTTATAAGAATTAATAAAAAGCCTGAGCTAATAGGCCAGCCAGTTTATAATTAATGTAGACCTCTGTGTATTTCATTGGGACTGAATGGCTGCGGGACCTGGTGGGACAGAAACCTCTGTCAACACCCACTGTCATTTCTGACTTTAATAATTTGTTATTTATTTATTTTTGGTTTTTTGAGACAGGGTTTCTCTGTAGCTTTGGAGCCTGTCCTGCAACTAGTTCTTGTAGACCAGGCTGGCCTCAAACTCACAGAGATCCACCTGCCTCTGCCTCCTGAGTGCTGGGATTAAAGCCATTCCCTATCACAGCTTGGCTGACTTTAGTAATTTGAGTCTTCAAGCCTTTCTAGGAACCATTTTTTTCCTTTTTAATTTTCTCATTTTCATATCACTAATTTGTTTTCATCTTTACTATTTTCTTCCTTCTGGTAGCCTTGGGTTTATTTTCCTTTGCTTGATTCTTAAATTGCAAGTTAGAGTTGATTGTTTTAGACAAGTTCTCACTATGTAGCCTTGGCTGTCATCACACTCAACTATTCTTTTGTTTTTCAAGACAGGGTTTCTCTGTGTAGCTCTGACTTCCCTGGAATAGGTTTTGTAGACCGAACCGGCCTTGAACTCAGAGATTCACCTGTCTCTGACTCCCGAGTGCTGGGGTTAAAGGTGTGTATTACCACCCCCTGGCTTCAACTCTTTCTTTTTCAACAACAACAAAAAAATCTCTATTTGTTTGTTGTATGCATATTCTTCTGCATGAGTGTAGGTGTGAGAACCAATTATTCAAGTTGGTTCTCCCCTATTACAGTGTGGATCTCAGGGACTGAACTCAAATCACCAGACTTGGCAGCAAACACCTTTACCAACATTTAAAGCATGTTGGATTTATCAATCCACTGCCTCGTGTTTATATTTCTGAAAAAAAAAAAAAGGCTGCCCCTAGTGTTACTTTGGATTTTTATATATGTGAGTTGTTTCTCTCTCACTGCCTTCAAGATTCCTGCACAGGTCTGAGTGTGATGTGTAGCCCTACTTTGCATCTCTGTTGCTGTACTAAGCATCCAGGACCAAAAGCAAACAGGGAGGAAAGAAAGGGTTTGCTTCCCACCCCAGGTCATAGTCCATGTGGAATGGACACCTTGGGGATTGCTGCTTTTCACTCCATGTGGCTTTTTTTACATAATCAGGCCCCACCTGCCCAAGGGTAGTGTGGCCTAAAATGGGCGGGAATTCCCACATAAATCTTCAATCAATAAAATGCCCACTTCACCAGGGTTCCCTCTTCAGGTGACTTGTGTCAAGTTGACACAATTGGTTTATAATGAGTTCATAGAACCTTCCAGACATTTATGTGCATGTCTTTCATCAAATTTGGGAAGTTTTCAGCCCTTATTTCTTCTCTGTCTCCTCTCATTTTTCTTTCCTGACAGGATTAAAATGTAGCTCAGGGTGACCTCAAGCTCACTACAGTTGAGAGTGCACTTGCACTGCTGTCCTGCCTCCTGCTGAGAATTGAGGTCCAGGCGGTCACTACCTAGTCTGGCCTTGAACCATGATCTTCCTGCCTCAACCTCTTGACTACTGGGATTACAAACATGTATTACCGGGCTGGAGAGATGGCTCAGCGGTTAAGTGTTTATTGCTCTTGTAGAGGACCTGGTCCTGAGTTCAATTCCCAGCAACCACATGGTGGCTCACAACCATCTGTAATGAGGTCTGGTGCCCTCTTCTGGCCTGCAGGCACAGACAGAATATTGTATACATAATAAGTAAATAAATATTTAAAAACAAACATGTATTACCTCAGTTCGTGTGTGTGTTAGAGGTCAAATCCAGGGCCTTATTCATGCTAGGCAGGCACTTTAGCCCTGAGTTACAAGCCTACCTTGACATTTACACCTTGTCCACAGAGTACCTAACTCTATCCATGTCTGTCTTTGGTTATTTGAGCATCTTTAAGTCAGTTATGCACTTCATTGAACATGGTGGTGCATGAGTGAATCCAAGAATTAGGGCTGAAGGGATGGCTCAGTGGTTAAGTGTTTATTGCTCTTGTAGAGGACCTGGGTTCCAATTCCCATCACCCACAAGGTCACATACAACCTTCTGTAACGCCAGTTTCAGTGGCTGACACCCTCTTCTTCTGGTGCACAGAGAGACATGCAGGCAGACATTCATCTACATATAATAAAATTAAGGAGCTCCCGGAATAGGGAAGGTTGAGTTAGCAGCAGTACTGTTCT
Source organism: Ondatra zibethicus (assembly GCA_004026605.1). Lineage (NCBI taxonomy): Eukaryota > Metazoa > Chordata > Mammalia > Rodentia > Cricetidae > Ondatra > Ondatra zibethicus. Next base: position 26,313 of record PVIU01022217.1, on the reverse strand, counting down.
GAGAACATCTTGGGCTACAAAGTAAGTTGAAGGCCAGCCAGGGCTATCTCATCTCAAAAAACAAGAACAAATACAAAGGTGTTAGGTAAACCTGCTATTATACTTTTTTCAGAGATGGCTTCTATGGCCTTATTTTCTTGACTGGGACACAATGCCTCCCCACTTCACCCCTGGAGTCTCTCTTTTTGAGGTTTGCAAATTTTGATTGCAGCAGGCGACCTCTGTGGCAAGGATCAGCCTGAGTTTCTCAATCTGGTCTGACTATAAAGCCGGTGTGGCTGATGCTGAGCGCAGGACTCCACACATGCTAGGCGATCACACCACCAACGGAGCTACAGCTCTAGCACTTAGACTTTGTCAGATATGGGACAATGTTTTTCTCCTCTGGTTAAATTTTGTAAGACTTTATAATATTGCATAGGTAGCACACTAATATGGTTTAAAACTTGTCTAAAAGTGAGTATTTTGACATTTCCTTTCCACTGCTGTCCCTAAGATGTCCAGCTGATGCTCCTTTGTGTGGATATCAATGCCTGAGTAACTACACCACCCGCTCGATGCCACTGAGATCCGAATGCTTTTTGTTCTCTTTGCTTCTTGTTACTGGTGGTAGTAGTCTGAATGAAATGTTTCCTATATTCTGATAATCTGAATACTTGGTCCCCAGCTAGGGACACTTAGGTGTGACCTTGTTGGAGGAAAGCATCACTGGGCTTAGAGTTTGAGGTTTCGTTCTCTGCTTCCTGTTTATGGTGGAAGATGTGATCCCTCACATCCAGGTGCAGTGCCTGCCTCCTTCCACCATTCCTGGCAGCGATGGTGATGGGCTCATCCCTGTGGGACTGTCAGCCCCAAATCGACCTTTTCTCCTGTAAATTGCCCTGGTCATGGTGTTTATCACAGCCACAGAAAAGCGACTAATACGCTGACAGAATAAAGAGATTTTTTTTTTACATTCAGCTTTTATTTAGTCATTCACCAAATATCTGTAATGCTAATAGGTTTTTACAACTGCCCTTTGGATTTTCTAAATACACAGTCGTACATCAGAACAAGAGAATTTACTCTCCAACATCTGTACCAATTGGTATTCTCCCCGAGTGGAGCCTTCTAGGCAATGTCCTACTCCAGCCTCTCAAGACAGGCTTAGTGCTTAAAAGCAAAACAGTCATTAGTTTTTTGGTGTTCTATCATATATAAATATTTTCAACTTAGGTTTAAGAAATCTCACTCAAAACTTGTCATCAAACCCCACTCAAAACTACACACACTGATGCTCATCTTCCATTAAAAACCTTAATTTTGAAATAGTTCTAAATTTACAGAAAAGTTTGCAAAAATAATACAAAGAATTTCTGCATACCTTCCTGGAGAAGCCTAATGCTGACTGCTGCTTCTCCTCGGTGTACAGCATGCACGATAAACTCAGACTCCTGAAGTACTGCCTTCATATTTTCTAAATATAAGGATACTCTTCAATAATCATAATTCCCCTGGGCAGCAGCTGCATGCCCTCATGAAACCAGAGTCTACAGTTGAACTCATCGGGCTTCCCACACAGTCAGAGGGGGACTGCGGCTCTTTCAGTCACTTTGCCAACTGAATACGTGGGCCTGTTATGTATTCTGTTCCAAGGGGCTCACATAGCTCAGGCTGGCCTCAAAAGCCACTACCCAGGGATGATCCTCCTGCTTCCACCTCCCAAGCGCTGGGATTACAAGAATGAGCCACTATGGCCCACTGCCACCCTTTGCCCACACAAGGCTGGGTCCTTCTAGTTAAATTTGCAATTAAAAAAAAATGCCCGCTGGCTAGCCAAATGGAGGCAGCTTCTCTTTCCCCAGGTGACTTCAGTTTGTCACGTGACACTAACCAGCCCATGTATGAACATACCCACAGCACTGGCAAGCGAGGCAGGCAGGTCCCTGGCAGCCAGCTCAGTCTCCACTCCAGTGAGACCGTCTCAGAAATTCTGAGCCATGGCATAGTTCAGTAGGTAAAGCTGCCTGTCTCCAAAACCTTCAAGAGAACTGACCTTCACATGCATGCCAAGGCAAATGGTTACTGAGGATCACACCTGAAGCTGACCCTGACATCTACACACACCCCTCCCCCAAACACGAAAACAAACCCACACGAAAGTTTAATTGAAATGCTTTCTGTGGCGAGGTGTGGTGGTGCACACCATTAATCCCAGCAATGCGGAGGCAGAGGCAGGTGGATCTCCCAAATTCAAAGCCAGCCAGGTCTACACAGTAAGATCCTTTTTTAAAAAGTGCAAAAATACACAAAAGCCCAAGCCACAAAACAAAACCCCAAAACCCAACCAGCCAAACAAAAGCAAACCAATGCACAAAGTTTTCTGTGGTGCTAGTGACTAGACACAGCCTCACAGGGTCAGTGGTCGCTGTCACTAGCTACACGCCAGCCCACACACAGACTGCATTTTGAGCCAGTGTCCCTAGAAAATTGTCATTTACCCTGTTTGCAAACTTGTTACTGTGAAATCATAAAAAATATTTCCCCATTCTCTGATTATATCTAATTCCATACTCCTAATCTTGGACTTTCATTTTTGGCTTTTTTTGGTTGTTGTTGTTTTGTTTTTGAAGTTGCTTATTGTTTTGCTGTTTTTATTTTATTCTTTTCTCATACATCCTGACTGCAGCACATATACTAAAATTGGAACAATACAGATTAGATTAACATGTGGTTGACATGCATTTTTGGCTTTTTCTGGGTTCTCTTTCCCTTTAGCTGGCTCAGGAAATTTTCCCTATTTAACTTACACTTTCAGCTAATTCATGGAGATCCCTCTGCCTCAGCCTCAGCCTCCTTAGTGCTGGGACTAGAGGTGTGAGATCCCACATTTGGCTAGTTAATTATTAGTATTATGATTATTTTCTTTTGTGTTGATTTTTTTTTTGAGACAGGATTTTTCTGTGTCAAAAGTCCTGGTTGTCCTGGAACTTTCTTTGTAGAACAGGCTGGCCTCGAACTCACTGATCTGCCTGCCTCTTCCTCCCAAGTGCTGGAATTAAGGGTGTGTTCCACCACTGCCTAGCGGGTTAATTTTTTTACCTTATTTTTTCCTCCTAAACTTCAGCTTTGATTGTCTATTTCCTGCTTATTTCTTAAGATTTTTTTAAAAAAATTATTTTTTATTTTATGTGCATTGGTGTTCTGCCTCTGTGTATGTCTGTATGAGGGTGTTGAGTTGCCTGGAACTGGAGTTACAGACAGTTGTGAGCTGCCATGTGGGTGCTGGGAATTGAACCTGGATCCTTTGGAAAAGCAGCAGTGCTCTTAACCCCTGACCCATCTCCCCAGTCCCTATTTATTAAGATTTACTTCAAGAAAACATTCAGGTTTAGATGTCTTTAGCCTTTTTATTTTAATGGGTATGTGCATTAGTTCATGTGTGCACCAAATCACAGTAGTCCATAGGAGCCAGAAGAGGTTAGGATTCCCTGGAACTGGAGTTTCAGACATGTGGGTGCTGAGAACAGAATCTAGGTCCTCCGCAAGAGCTTAAGTACTCTTTATGGCTGATCCATCAATTTAGCCCCTAGATGTTTATTTCCCTCCTCACTGAATCTAAAACAACCAGCACAGTCCTCTCACCCCAGGGATGGCAGGTTTGACCCACGCTCTGCTCTGCCTTTTCTCTTTGCTGTCACCACAGTCATGAGTGACAGGACCCTCCATGGGATGCCTGCTGTCACCACAGTCATGAGTGACAGGACCCTCCATGGGATGCCTGCTGTCACCACAGTCATGAGTGGCAGGACCGTCCATGGGATGCCTGCTGTCACCTTGCTCCGCTTGCTCAGATCACTCCTGGTGCGTCCCACTTCCTGGCTAACAAGTAAAGTATACAGAATGAATAAACAACACTGTCCTGTCCTAGGGTCAACCTTCCCCCATCTAATATTCCTGGGACATCTGGGTGCATGCTGCCACTGTGACATGGCAGGTTCTGTGACGATTAAGGCAGACAGCATCTGCCCTCTGAGCTTGCGTTCTAGTGACAAAGACTGACCACAGAACAAGTGGGGCATGCAGGCTGAGCAAAGCCAGGATGCTAGTGCTGGACGAGAGTACAGCATAACTGAGGGGTCTGGCCAGAGCCCAGGGTCTACTCTGTTCCCATCCTACAGTCAGGACAGCCAAGGGGTTTCCAGGCACAAAAATGATCTAGTTTTGAGTTTAATTCCAGTTGTTTCTGGCCACAATTGATTATCCAATAGGAATAAGGCATAGGGATGTGCACTGCCCAGCTGACTGAGAGCATCTAAGGGAGTGGCCCTCAACCTTCCTGATGCTGTGATCCTTTAACAGTTAGAGCATCTAAGGGAGTGGTCCTCAACCTTCCTGATGCTGTGATCCTTTAATATAGCTCCTCATGTTGTGGTGACGCCAAACATAATGTTTTTTTGTTTTTCAAGATAGAGTTTCTCTATGTAGCTTTGGAGCCTGTCCTGGAACTTGCTCCATAGACCAGGCTAGCCTTGAACTCACAGAGATCCACCTGCCTCTGCCTCCTGAGTGCTGGGATTAAAGTCATGCACTACCACCACCTGGCCCATAAAATTATTTTTGTTGTTACTTCATAACTGTAATTTTGATATTGTTATGAATCATAATGCAAATATCTGATACACAGGATGGTCTTAGGCAACCCCTGTGAAAAGGTCATTTGACCCCCAGAGGGGTCACAACCTACAGTTTGAGAACCACTGCTCTAAGGGCAGTCTGACACCACAGAGGAAGAAAAGGAAAGAGACTGAAAAGGAACAGTAAGGTTTTAAGAAGGCTACTGCAGTGCTGGAGCGATGGCCCAGTGGTTAAGAGCCCTGGCTGCTTTTTCAGAGGACACAGGGTCAAATCTTAGCACCCACATGGTGGCTCAATATTGTCTGTAACTCTAGTTCCAGGGTATAAAACACTTTCTTCTGGCCTTCAGGTGCACATATGGTACAGATACATACATACGTGCAAAACACTAATACACCTAAATCTAAAAAAAAAAAAAAAGGCTGCCACACATTACAGTATTAGATTGAACTATAGACACCACTTTGAACTCATGACTTTTTCATAACATAGATGAAGAGATAAAACCAGACTTATGTATATGCATGTATTAATTAATAGACCTTTTTAGCTCCTGGTGCATCTGTTGGGAGGGTCCGGACACCATGAACATCCCTGGTGTCTAGATCTTACTCTTGAAGTATCAAGAAACCATTGGTCCATACAATAAAAGGAGACAGGAGTCTCGGAGAAATGGCAGCTGTGCTTTGGAGATGGTGAGGAGCCCAGAACAGTCTATGGTGCCAGGAGATGAGGCTGGACGCAAGGCCAGAGCTGAAGGAGCCTCCAAAGGCCAGCAGGGCTGCATGGTCAGCACCCTCCCACTTCATTAGAGCCGGCAGAGTCAGTCAGCATCCGTGACTGAATGAATGAGGTGAAAGACTTCAGAACAGAATACTAACTAATAAATACAAATGAATGACAGCAAGGTCTTCATAAGGAATACAGTAAGCACAGCAGTAAAACAACTAAGCTGAGATGAACACTTAACACTAAGAAAAATTCTAAGCATGTGACATTCAAACAGCTTCAAGTATCTTCCCAGAACATTTTATTCCTTTTTAAATTTATTATTATTACTAAATAATGTGTGTATGGGGGCACTCATGCCACTGTATGTGTGTGGAGGTCAGAGGACAATTTTTTAAAAGATTTTATTTATTTATTTATTATGTATACAGTGTTCCGCCTGCACACCAGAAGAGGGCACCAGATTTCGTTACAGATGGTTGTGAGCCACCATGTGGTTGCTGGGAATTGAACTCAGGACCTCTGGAAGAGCAGCCAGTGATCTTAACCTCTGAGACATCTCTTCAGTACCCAGAGGACAATTTTTTGGAAGCTGGTTCTCTCCTTCCATCTTTATATGGGTTCCAGGGATTAAACTCAAATCATCAGGTTGTGCAGCAAGCTCCTTAACCTGCTGAGCCATATTACAGCCCCCCCCCCCCTTTTCTGACAGGGTCTCACTATGTAGCTCTGGCTGGCCTGGAGCTCACTCTGCAGACCAGGCCAGTCTAGAATTCACAGAGCTCTACCTGCTTGGCTCTTTCTATTTGGAGGCAGGGTTTTACTATGCAGCCTAGACTAGTCTAGAACTCACTATGCAGCAGATGGTAGCCTCAAACTTGTGACAATCCTACGTCAACTTCCCAACTGCTGGGAGTCCAGGCATAAGCCAGTATATTTGCCTTGATTTCATTTCCAGGGGAAAACTCTATTTATTTATATATACACTTATTTATTTCTATGGTGTTGGGAATCAAACCCAGATCCTCATGCATGTTAGGCAAGATCTATTACTGAGCTACACCCCAGCCTGAAAGTTTACAAATTTACAGTAGAGAATCCTTCCACAGAGAACCCCAGCCTCAAGATTACAGTTAACAGTGCAGGTGCTGGGACGCAGCAAGGCAGACAGACGGCTTCTGTGGTCACCTTGCCAAGGATGCAGACCTCAGTCTCATCAGTGACATTAGACAAATCCAAGCTGAAGGACTCTTTAAAAATGTCAAGACTGCAGAAGAGCGAGAACATAGAAACTGCCTCAGGCAGACAGGAGAAAGAAATGGAAAGAAAAGGCAATGTGGCTGGGCAGTGGTGGCGCACGCCTTTAATCCCGGCACTCGGGAGGCAGAGGCAGGCGGATCTTTGTGAGTTCGAGACCAGCTACAGAGAAACCCTGTCTTGAAAAACCAAAAACCAAACCAAAACAAAAACCAAAACAAAAAAAAAAAGGGGGGGTTTCTGGGCAGGAGCACGTGGCAGTGTGCGCTTCCTGGCCCTGGTCATTACCCATGCTGAATGACAGTAGGAGAGGCCGACTGAAAGGTATTAGAGTTTGACCTTTTTTTGTGTGTGTGTGGGGGAGAATTTTCTTTAAACAATTTCAAAATAAAAAAGAGAATACAATTATTGAGGTAGAGATCAGCAGGGTGCCTGAGGAGCTAGGTGGTACCACCCAGGGCCAGGGCTAGGCACTCATGCTCTGGCTTGGCCATCTTGTCATGACCCATGGCACTGACTTCAGCCCTATCTCTGCACCCTGGCAGACCAGGAGGGCTCTACCCAAATCCTATAGGAAACAGTGGCTTCTGCAGACGACAGTGACCTGCCAGGTCTGTTGTACCCTGCCTGGCTGGGCTGACACACGATGCCGTGCTGTCCACAGTGGGTGCCACACTGAGTGATCAGCTTGTTCTTGACTCACCTGGCTGGCACTGCAGTTCAGAGACACCTTCACGGAGCCTGACCCTAACCTTGCTCCCATACAGCTTTCCAGAACCTGTACTGCCAGCCTCCAGCCTGCTGAATAAGCCCCTCTCAGAGCTGAGTCTGGTCATCAGGGACCGCAGTCCCATCCCAGAGGACCTATGGGTGCCCTACCCTGGCTGACTCCAGGGTGGGCATGATAGAGAGCTACAGGGCATGGGAAAGCGACAGCGGCAGAGCAAACTACAGAGCCACTCGTGCTTGGAGCTCTCGCCTTCCTCCACCCCCATGGGGCCATCATGGGACGAGCTGCATCAGCACAGCAGAGGTGCAGAACACCGCCTGCTCCCTGTCTTCTCCCAGCCACACTTGGTTTCTCTTGCCGTGTTTCTGATCTTCTGGCAACATGTTCCTGTTCTACTGATGACATGGAATGGAGTCCGCACTGAAGCGCAGACTAGGCCTTCCCGTTCCTTGCTTGGGGATCACAACAGACTAGGAACCTCACAACCAAGAAGGCAGGGGAGGGCACTGGGCCTTGGGGAGGCATGAGGGGATGGTAGGTCAGTTGCCATGTCACAGCAAGGGGTCTTTATTAGATGTTCACGGTACATACAGGCAGGTGGATGCTAGATGCTGTAGCACACCTTTTCAGGGTGGAGTGGTGCCCGGATGTCCAGTTTGCGGGTCTTGCTGTCCTTATCAATGATCTCCAGACGCAGTGTGGGCGGACGCTTCTCAGCCTCGGGTGAAGGCAGGTCAGGGCTCTTGAGAAGGTGCTTATCTGAGTCCTCCACGGTGATGCGCAGGGTGCAGCCCCCTGGCAGTAGGTCCTGCTCATAGGCTGCTGCCAGCTGGTTTACCACACGGCGCTCTACCTGCAGGTGGTGGAAGGTGATAGGGCCATCACTGCCTTAGCCTGCACCTGACCTGTAGCTTCAGCCAGGAGCTGGCCTCTATCGCTTCCTGTCTGGGCAGGAAGTCTCAGACCTCAGAGCCATGGCTCTCACTGGCAAAGTTGGGCTTAATGGCGACTCGCTGACCAGTAACCGCTAACGGCTCCATGGCGTTAGTTTTCAAGTCTCTCAGTCCAGGTCCTTCTAATGAGGATTCATACTTATTCACCCTGCTTAGAGACTAGTGTTTTGTTTTGTTTTTGAGACAGGGTTTCTCTCTGTAGCCCTGGGTGTCCTGGAACTTGCTCTGTAGACCAGGCTGGCCTTGAACTCAGAGATCCGCTCGCCTCTGCCTCTCGAGTGCTGAGATTAAAGGTGTGCGCCACCACCACCTGACTAGAGACTAGTCTGAATTGATTATCTTTCATTTTTAGTTCTGAAGGGGCTTCTGCTCACTGTTGGTATGGATAGTTTCGGGGAGACTGGCTGAGCATGAAAGCTGGGTCTGGGGGCACCAGGGAGGAAGATGCACAGGTTCTGTGTTTGTCTCGTGTGCTCACCTCATGCTTGATGGAGCGGGCGCCATAGTGGACGTTGTAGCCATCAACCAACACATCTGCCACCTCGCGGTCCCACAGCAGTGTGATGTTGTGTCTCTGCTTGGCCTGAGGCAGGTCAGAGAGAGGGCTGTCTGCGTGCTGCCCAGTGCCTTCCAGCTCTAGGCACCTTGGTCCAAGGGGCCTTGAGAGGCTGCGCCCCTGACCACTGGCCCCACACCACCTTTGAGGGCAGGCGCCGTTCTCAGGGCTCTAGATGTCCCCCCCCGACAGTCAGTCCCCTCTTACTCTCTTGGCCCACAAGTTCAGTTCCCATAGACAGTCAGTCCCCATAGACAGTCAGTCCCCATAGACAGTCAGTCCCCTCTTACTCTCTTGGCCCAGAAGTTCAGTTCCTATAGACAGTCAGCCCCCTCTTACTCTCTTGGCCCAGAAGTTCAGTTCCTATAGACAGCCAGCCCCCTCTTACTCTCTTGGCCCACAAGTTCAGTCCCCATAGACAGTCAGTCCCCATAGACAGTCAGTCCCCATAGACAGTCAGCCCCCTCTTACTCTCTTGGCCCAGAAGTTCAGTTCCTTGTTGACCAACTGGATAAGCTCTGAGTGGCAAAAAGGGAGGAAGTAGACAATCTCATTGATCCGTCCCAGAAACTCATCTCTTCGGAAGTGAGCCTGCAGACAGGTAAAGGGTAGAGGCACTCAGTGATAGTGGGGAGGTTTCTGGACCAATGGGGGAGATAGGGACTTCCATATTTCTAGAGTGGTTCCTTGTCCCCAAGCCCCACCAGGAAGCCAAAAGAAAAACTCACTTTCAGAATGGGACGGATCACATTCTCCTTAAAGTTCTTTGAGATGGTGATCTTGTCACTAATCTGGACGTCCCCTGTGAAGACAGATCATAAAGTACTTACCCATCACACTCAGGACCTGTGGGGCTGTATTGGCCCCAGGGAAAAGCCTGGGCTTGCTGTTGAGTGCATGTAGCCATAGTCTAAGGTCCTGGGCCTTGTCTTGAGCATCTCAGCTAACTTCCGAGGCCCTTTGGCTTGCAGAGGCCACAAACCACTAACTCAGGTTTGGTTGGGTTGGGGCAGAAGACAGCTCTGACCCAGCAAAGAGGCTTACAGGCTCTTCCAGAGGAAGACAGAAGCAGCCTCTCTCTGATGCCATCTCCATAGCCCTTGCCCACTTCCCTAATTTCTGACCTGTTGAGTGTGTATCTCCCCGGTCCCTAGGGCTGGGGGCGGGTCTGAAGCCATCCTGTGAACTGGTGGACCCGGGCTTTACTGAGGGTGGGGCACTATCTCCTGTCCCCACACTACTCTCTGGGATGACGCCTACTTTCTACTCTAAGGGTTTCAGTTCCGTCTCTGCCCCAGATATGCCTGTGGTCAGATCACCTCCCTGGGCAGCCCAGGCCACACATCGTACCAAGGTTTTCGGCAATTCGATTTCGGCTCATCTCCAAAGCTTCCTGCCTCAGCTGCAGTGCATGCTGGGCGATCTCATCACTGGCTACGTTGGAAGTCATGATGAAGATGGCGTCCTTGCAGTCAATGGTCTTCCCCTTGCCATCTGTCAGGCGGCCCTGGTAAGGATGAAGCTGGTAGCTGGGTAGGTTCCATCAGACAGCTGTTCCCCAAATTCCTCTGCTGCTGCCTCCCACTGTAAGCTCTCTGGGTATGTGACTCACATCCTGACAATGGCTTTACCAACTGAGGCCTCCAGGTGAGGTGCCCCTACTTTTGGCACCTAGCATTCCTGGCTTCCAGTGGCCAGTCTGACTCCCAATCAAACACTTCCTTTGGAAGCCTACTGTGCTGGAACTTTCTGAGCCTTCTCATGATCCTGGCCTAGAGGGTCAGTGAGATCAGGAAACAAACATCATGATGATGATGATGAAGGAAAGCCTTGGTCACTGCAGAAGTGCAAGGGAGGGCATCTTAGAGGATGATTATCAGGACCACAAATGGTCACTGGTGAAGAACTTCAGGAAGCCAGGCTGGGCAAATGGTTAGACAGGTGTTATTCCTGTGGCTAATGACATCTGGTAAAGTAAGACAGTTCTTATTTTTTACATCTTTTATTTCTTGTTTTTAAGACAACATGTAGCTCTGACTATTCTGGAACTCACTATGTAGAACCAAGCTGACCTCAAACTTGCAGAGACCCATTTGCTTCTGCCTTCCAAGTCCAGGGATTAAAGGCGTGTGCCACTGTGCCTGGCTCTTTTTGATACATAGTGTACACTATGCACGTGTGGGTGCCAACAGAGGTCAAAAGAGGGCACTAGATCCTTTGGAGTTGGAGATACAGGTAGCTGTGAGCCAGATGAAATGGCTGCTAGGAACTGAAAAGTAAGCACTCTTAGTCATTGCCTAATTGCCTGCCTGCCTGCCTGCCTATCTATCTATCTATCTATCTATCTATCTATCTATCTATCTATCTATCTACCTACTTACCTACCTACCTACCTACCTACCTACCTACCTACCTACCTACCTACCTACCACCTACCTATCATTTAATGACAGGGTCCCATGCAGGCATGCCTAGCTTCATACTTATTGATTCTGTAGTTGACGATGAACTTGAACTCTTGCTGCTGCAGCCCCCGTTTCCCTAGTGCTGGGGTTACAGGTGTGGGCAACCATACTCAGCTCTTAGCTTATCTTTGGAGTCGTCCTCCATCCTGGCAAGGAGGAATAGATGGCAAGGTTCCTCTAAGCACTTTAGGAATTTTTTGTTGTTTTTTTTTTTTTTTTTGAATTTTCAGTTCTTTCTAGAAGTGACGATGAGGAAGGCATCTCTCCTAGAGGCAGGTACACCAAAGAATAGGAAAAGGAGCAAAGGGAAGAAACAGGAATAAAAGTACAGGGTTCTGAAAGTAGCCGGGTGAAGGGAGCAGAGGCCTGGTCAGACAGCAAACCTCAAGTCATCTGTACACTAACAATGGACAGTTGTGACAGCAGTGGTACGGTCTCCTTGAGAGAGTGGCAGGGGCACACACAGGCAAGGGCACTGTCACTGCAGTGTTCTACTCCGTCTAGGAGCCCCTGGGGAGAGGCCAGGCTGCTCATCACTGTCTAGGGTCAGTACCTGGCCCAGGCATCCAGCACTCACCTGCTGATTGCACGAATCTTTACAACCACAAAGAATTCGAGCTCCGAGCCTCATGCCCTCCTCACCGGCTTTCCTTCTAGGCCAAACTTACTTTGAATCCTTTGCTTCTTACTGAAGACAAGTGTGAGGGAGAGGGAGACAATCTCTGCCTGGGGTTGTCTGAGGTATGACAGAAGGAGAACATGGCCCTGGGGACAGATCACTGAGCTATGGTGGGCTTCTGCTTCAGCCTAAACCTGTCACCATGCTTTCCCCTTCCCTGATGGCACCAGAATGAATCAGATAGTCTCTGCTTCTCCAGTCCGTGCACTAGCAGAATCCCTAGTGCTGGGCCTGTTTGTAGGGCTTGTTTTGCACGGCCCCCAAGGGGAGTGGCAAGGGAAACAGGTCAGTCCTTGAGCTCTCTGCTCTTGCCCAAGTTCACTGGCTCTAAGATAACGGAGTCAGTGGGGTCTGTGTGCTTGTATGACATAACCAAGCATGTGCACATGGCACTTCACTTCATGTGTTCCACACTGGCTTTTCAAGCCCATCTCTGAGGACTGGGTTCATGTACTGCTGTCCTGGACCTAGCAATAACCCAGCAGCAATTTCAACGTGAGAGACCAAAGCTCTGCTCATAACTGGGCCTCAGGATGGTTCCAGGTGGGCCAGGGGAGCAGGTGCAGTGCACAATTAACCCAAAGGTGACTTTCAGCACTCACACCCAGTTTTCTTGGCAATTAAGATGTGTTCCGAAGATGAAACTGTCCTTGTCAGCTATCCTGGCTGGGGTGCAAATCTCGCCCCAGGCTTATGGGCTGCCTGTCTTCCCAGCCAATACTTAGGGTTGGAACCATTATGAATCCTTGATGGGAAGAGGGTTCATAATGGACCCGATGGTCCAGGCCTTTCTGGGACTTCTATGCTGGGCTATAGCGCTGTGTCTATGGGAGATAAGTCAAGTAAAGTATTCATGGTTCTTTGGTAACTGCCATAGAATTCTTGGTTTTCTCAGGGCAGGCTTGGGAGGACAGGCCTGGTATGGTTGCTGGGGCTTCCATCATCCCAAAGTCTGAATCACGCGCCCCTAACTGCTGTACTTGTTACTTTCCCTGAGCACAGCTCCCACCCCAGACACCCTGTCACTCAGCTCACCATCAACACCACAGGCTGGGCCCTGCTGCCCTGCACAATGCCTCATGAATAAAGAGAAGAGCTATACTCTGTGTACTGCCTATCACTGTAGTGATTCCTGATTCCCTCCTTGAACCTTCTCTGACTCATGCTAGGCTCACAGTTTAATCCCTCACTGTTCCTATGCCACAGAACCCTGCTGAGATTGACGTGGCATCCCTTTTGAGGCCTCTGTTAGCGTCTGTGCTGAAGGAATCATGAATTGTAGCTTTTGGCCAGAGTGTCCCTAAATTCTGGAGTAGCTATGGTTGGTTCATAGGCATCACGGTCTTAGTCACTGCAACTCCCCAGGCGTCCCCTTCCTACACATGAGGGTCTCTATCTGTTGTTGGTCTGCGGATTTTCTTGCTTTAGCTCATGGCTTAGCTCTGGCCAGAAATTGGCTCATGTGGGCACCACTCTCTCCCCACAGGCAAATGTCTAAAAGCTTTCTGCATCCCATGGAAGCTGCTTTAGGCCAGGCTGCTGCAGCTACAGATGGATTCTTTAGCTGTCTCCTCACTGGACCTCTTCCTGCTAGGGCTCTTTTGCAGACCCGCCTTCAGGGTCTTCGTAGAGTGAAATCTAACCCTGTTGCTTACAGATCTTTCAAATGTCCTTATTTCCTGTAGGATAAGTCTATACCCTTTTCCTGCTTTAAATATTATTTGGTGTGTGTGTGTGTGTATGCATGTGCACGCATGTGCACACATGCCAAGGATGGAACCCAGGATCTGCAGCATGCCACGCAAGTCTGAGCCTCCTCCTAGCCGTGTGTCCCTGGCTACCTCATGTGTGCTTTCCACCTGGTGGCGCTGTGAAGAGCTGCAGACCCCTGGGGCTTCAGCCCTTCTCTGTGTTCACCTCATAAGCACATGGTTGTACACACATTTAATCCTAGTACTTGGGGGGCAGACAGGTGGGCCTGGGTTTGAAGCCAAGTTCCAGGACAGCCAAGACTACACTGAGAAACCCTGTCTCAAAAAACAAAAACTTTTAGCCAACAGCATTTGCTGGCTTGGAGGGCTGGTGGAAGGGCTGAAATGCACCAGTTGAAGTCCCACCCTCAACAAGCATAGCTGTTGACTGCAGCTCTGCTCAGTGGGATCGAGGGCATCACAAACTTGGGCTCTGTGCTAGAGCAGGAAATTAGCATCAGCTTCCTAAAAGGCCTGCGGCAGGACAGGGGCAGACTGGCCTTCCCATCTGGCCCAGAGTGTTTGCCTGTCCCCTAGGTGTGCTGTCACCTTCCCAGTCAGCTGGCCTGCAGAGGACGAAGGGCCAGTCACACATATGTACTCGGGCCTGTTGGTGGGAAGGTGGCTGCGCTGGTGAGGAGGAACATTTGGATCCTGTGACTTGGTACCTAAATTGTTAGCTGCTCTTGGAGTCTCTCCCTGTGCCTCTTGTGACATAGGAAGCAAAGCAAATCTTTATTTCCCCAAAGCTGGAGGCGACCAAAGGCAAAAGTGACCCCATCTGGCACATGATGCCAGCTAGTACAGCTCTTAGCAAGAGAAAAGGTCCTCGTCTCCACTCAGCCCTTGGTCCTCACAATCTCCTGGTAGGGCAGGAACCCTGAAATGGGTAGAGCCTACCCTCTCAAGGAGACAGGCACAGAGAAGGGTTGGCTCTGGGATCATATGTATCCACAGACCAACCGTTTTCATAGAAGCTCTGTCGCTGTGCACTTACCACTTATACCTTCTCTGAACTTTGGGATTTTTGCCTGTAAAAATGAGCTAATTTCTTCCTGGCTATCACAGTAACCAGCAAAGATGTCTGTAAATCTTTACTAGAGGTACACATCAAATGCACCAAGAAAAGCAAGTTCTTGCTGGGCAGTGGTGGTGCACACCTTTAATCCCAGCACTCGGGAGGCAGAGGCAGGTGGATCTCTGTGAGTTCAAGGTCAGCCTGGTCTGCAGGAGTTAGTTCTTATTTCTAGCTCACCCTGGCTAGTGGAAGGACTGCACAGTCTGTAAGGAGACAGGCACTATGAACACCATTTCATTACAAATAACGTGGCTGTCATTGTAAAAGAACTAGTGTAGGCCTAGAAAACTGGTTCAGCAGTTAAGAGCACTGGCTACTTGTCCAGAGGACCTAGGTTTGATTCCCAGAACCCACATAGTAATTACTATCTGTAACTTCTGATGCCCTCTTCTGGCCTCTGTGGGCAACACACACACATACATACACACACACACGCATACACACACACACGCGCGCACACACACACACACGCACACACACACATGCAATACTGCAACCTCCAACCTCCTTGTTTGTCACTGATATCTAGAGATGAGCAGTGACGGTTACAAAGTCAGTTGGGAGCAGGGCTAGACCTAAACCTCCTGTCTCCCTCACCCCTACCCCATGGCACCTTTGGCAGGCAGCTTGGGAGCCATGAAATCTAGTTGGTTTCCTTTCAAGTGCCTCACTTGGGCCTGCCCAGTGAGGGGATGGAGTCACCTTGTCCAAGTAACTAAGTATACATGGAAGGAGAGAGCAGTAAACAGAGATCAACCAGACAGGCCCTGTTGCCTGCAACCCCCATTAATGCTGTATCCCCACTGTTCACCTTGGCCTAGTCTGCTCTTACCTCATCAAACAGCTGCAGCATAATGGTGAGAACATCTGGATGGGCCTTGTCCACTTCATCGAAGAGAACAACTGCGTTGGGGCACTGTTTCAGCTTCTTGGTCAGCTGGCCACCCTCCTCATGTCCAATGTAGCCTGGTGGAGAGCCAATAAACTTGGCTACCTGATGTAGGGCAAAACATGTTAGGAAGGTCTTTCTCTCTCTCTCTCTCTCTCTTTTTTTTGACGGGGCTTCCTTGGATGTCCCAGAACTTGCTCTACAGACCAGACTCTGAAGACCAAACTCGAACTCAGAGAACGGCCTGCCTCTGCCTCCTGAGTGCTGGGATTAAAGGCGTGCGCCACCACCGCCTGGCTTCTTTTTGTGTTCTTAGCCTACAATACGGGGCCAGTGTGGGAAGTTGGCTGTATGCAGTATTAACAGGGCCAGTTTCAGCAAGGGTAGCCAGCTGTCTCTTCAGAGCAAATTTGCTGTAGAAGACATCAGTGACTCTACTGGGCATGTAACCCCTTGCCCCAGGACAGATCCTAGGGCTGCTGATTTTACTGGAAGCCAAAGGCTCAAGTGACAAATCAAACAAAACACCAAAGTAGTCATGACAACAGGCCCTCTTAGCCACACTTCCCTGAGACTGTCTCACCTCATGTCGCTCCTGGAACTCAGACATGTCGAGCCGGATGAAGCCCTGCATGGAAAAAAGCAGGAGGTCTGTCAATGTGAGACAGGAGGCAGGGGAAGGGTGCAGGCCAGAGCCCTCAACTACCCTAGGCCTTTAGGCCATAGTAGCTTGAGATGTCTGCCATCCAAAGTGCACTTTCTCTGTTTCCACCTTCTTCTCTGGTCACTCACTCTCCCTCCTGACACCCTCATTTTCTACCTTAGCAAGGCCAGATCACATCTCTGCCTTTTGAAATATGGCTCACCATGTCCCTTCCCTCAGGTAGCTTCTATTGGTCTCATTGCCACATTACCTATAGCTCCCATTCCTCTCCCTCCCACATTCCCACAGGGTGCTCCATGCGTGCTCAGACTGAAGTTCTCATCTTTGAGGAGCAGCCGTCTGAGCAGAGCTGGCAGGCACAGTCAGGTCAGCAGCACTGGAGATGACGGACAGGGCTCCATAGCCCCAGGGCTCCATAGCCCCTGGACTTTGCAAGGCTGTGGGAGGCCTATGGCACAAGCTATTATTTGCATTTTCCCCCCTAAGTATCTATGATGACCCTGCAGGTCTCCTCTCTCCACCATGGGCACGTGGCTCAGAAAGTAGTCCTTTAGGAGGCCACAGTTAGTGCCAGGAAAGAGATGCTAGGGCATGTGACTTGGCAGAGGTAGAGAACCCCTTCCTTGTCATGGGTACCGGGAGCTATGAGGGCATCATGGGTACCTGGCTATTGAAAACTTCCGCTCCTTTCTCCTTCCTGAACTCTCATAGAATGGACAGTACTGCTACTCCCAGGAGCTGAGGGCACTCGGCAGCAGGACACGCAGGAGACGGCATCCACAGCTGTATTCTAGCCAGGCCACTGCTCAGGCAGGCACTCAGCAAAGGGGTTTGAGTTATCTGCCCTGTCCCTGTACACAGGTACAGGCTGGAGGGAGGTGCTCAGACCCAGCATTGTCACTGACTGTGGCTCTCCCTGGGCAACACTAGGCTCTTGACTCCTCTCTTCAAGTCAATTGGGGCCTAAGCAGAGACCTAAGCCACTATGAAGAAAAGGTCTTAGAAAGACTATTATTAAGGGTATGTGGGGTGGGGGACTGCTCTCAGTTCATGGGGTATGAGCAACATTTCCAAGAGCATCTCATCAGCTCATTCACAGAAGCTTCTGGAAAGGTTCAGAGTGCTGACCGAGAGCAAAAATCTGGAAGGGAGTCATGGACACACTTCTGATGATAACAGTTCACATCTGCTAGGCTCGCTACCTGCCCGGCAATGTCCTGAGGAAGCTACTAAATGCCTCAGAACTATAAGCCTGTGGTAAGCAGGAAACAGAGGTCAGGCAGGCTTTGCTGTTAAGTTTTTAATTATGACAAGTATTGCCTTTCATTTCCTCCTCTTCCAACCAGCTGGGTTCTCAGAAGTCTTCACTTGGAGGCTCAAAGGCTGGTGCTCAGAAGGGCCGTCACAGGGTCCAGAAGGTCCTATGGCAAGTGCTCTCACCTCAGTTACTCTGGAGTGTATTTCAGAGTTTTGCTAAGTAGCTTGGACAAGTTTTTGGGCTTAATATTCTTGGCTAGAATCTTTCTGGTTACATGTGACACTCCCCACCCCCAGGTTTCTCTGTGTGGCAGCTCTCTGGCTGTCCTGAAACTAGCTTTAAACTGGCCTTGAACTCACGGAAAACCTCCTGTCTCTGCCTCCCAAGTGCTGAGACTAAAGGCGTGCGCCACTACCTGTTTGGTTATACGTGACTTTAACCTGGTGCTGTGTACACAGTGAGATAACACCAACCAAGAGCTCATCCAACACGTACTGACTGCATGCTGGGTAATATGTAGCGCTCTGAGTAATGGCGGTCACCATTTGCCATCACTGTCTCAGTGATCTAATGGGTATGGAGCATTATGGAACCTACTACTTAGACACTGGTGAAACAGAGTCTCAGCCAATTCCACAGGGGAGGAGACCAGATACTAGTTCTTACCCTGTAACCATACAGACACTAACTCAAAGTCTTTTGGGCTCCAGTACCGACCTTATGACAACATCACAGAACAAAAGGTTCTTTCTCAAGGATTATTAACTCTGATGGGAGCTAACAAGGCTGTCCAGTTGGGGAGAATTAGTGCAGAAGCCGAGGGGAAGGAAAACCAACAAGTGCACAAGTGGACCTGCTAACAATGTACAGCTACAAACAATGTCCTGTGAGGCGGTGAGGCACCAACGTCTCTTCACAGAGAGGCAGGCCAATGCTCAGTTCAGTTAGTGAGCCACTGTGGGAGGCACAGGAAGAGAGCTCCTGCCTGTGAAGACCCATGTGACACAGGGCTCAAACCTAACCCTTTTTGCTTTACGGAGTGCCCAGGAGGCGCGAGGAACACTGGTTAGTCAGCTCACAGTCCAGGGTTCTCTGGGATTTTGAAGGCTTGCTTCAAACACAAACGCTCCGTGGGCAGTGTCTGTGTAAACACATTCTGTAATGAGTTGGCCCAAGGGGGCTGCACACATAAGGGGTTTTATAGAAGAATCATCTAGGATTTAGTAAGTGTTGGGGGGGGCTGTTATGTACCTCATTTTCCTTTGTGAAACATTTAAACAGTTTAAACTTCACCCCAGAGCAGCAGAGAATAATGGTACTAAGAAAAGAGTGGAAGGCTGAACTCTGGCTTCAGTTTTCTCAACTAAAAAGCAGAGCTAAGTCAGCACTGTGCTAAGTTCCTCACAAGATCAAGTGAGGACACTGCTGGGGACAGGAGAAAGGTGAGGGACTGGGCGGCATGCTGAAACCTGAGTGAGTTAACGCTCAACACATCCTGGAGAGTTCTGCCCTGAGACAAGAAAGCTGATGCTGCAGGGGAGGAGCTACCTAGGGCCAGGAGAAAACAACTGGAACTCCAGTCAAGGGCCCCGGCTCTGGAGCTTGGTGCACCACAGCTCACTGGCAAACAGCAGGTGGAGGCAGGACACAGTGAGTTTCATTCTCGGGGAGGCATGTACTGATGGAAGACGCCATCCCACTTGTGGGACACCCTGAATGGGAGTAAATTCCGTCTCCTATTTAGATGTTCCGCCTAAAAAGTACCCGTATCACCGGTCTTCTACTAAGGCCCCTCCTTTCTACAGCAGCAAATCAGCAGATACACTCCTATTTCCAGTGTATATGAAGATATATTAAGACAGCATGGATAAAGAGATTATAATTTGTAATTAAATATTAACCTTTCTGATAGTATTAAAATTAAGCCACTCAGAATTCTTCATCCCTAATCAGGTGGTTCCTGCCCGTAACTGTATCTTTCCTAATAGTCTTGTAGTTTATGGCCCTTTCCAGAGTGCTAATTGTTTCAATCGCTGCCAACCTGATGAACTGTCTAAAGCTGCTATTTTGGTTGGAGAACATCAGCATGCCATACACTTCTAGCCTGCCTGCCTGGCTAGTGGGTATGCAGTGGGTCTGGCAGAGACGAAGGTTTACATTTTTCTGCTAGCTGATCCACAGAAGAGGCCCACACAGCCTGGCTACCTTGTTTCCGTGGCTCCAAGGATCCTCAGAGAGGTGGCAAGGGAGCAGGTGGGCCACAAGAGAATAGAAGTTCAGGACTTGACTGTTAGGCTATTTGGCTGTAAAGGGCCTAAGCAACCCTTCTTTGGAAATGGGGGGGGGGAAATGGGGAGATGTTCATGGAACCAGGGGAAGTGCATTGAAGTCTTGGGCAACCTCTTGGAAAAGGGAAACTTAGCCTTAATGTTTGGAAGATATTTAGCTTTCACTGAGTATTTTGTACTGTCACCAAGGACTGATTTTTCAAAAGCATCCCCTGTCACCCAAGGCCTTTAAAAGCCAGGTGTGGATAAATGGAGCTGGGAATGGCTCTTTGCTGGGGAGAGCCCACGGCTCTGGGCTACAAGGAGCAGCAGAGCGGCAGTCCCAGTTGAGGGCACATGCTAGATAGAGACGCAGCAGACACCACACGATTCCTACTTGTTCTCTCCAGTACCTTCCAAGGTTCCTGTAGCACAGCCCTACCTGACTGGAACACCGAGCTAGCCTGAGCTCCTGCAGACAGAGGCCTCAATATAATATACACTATTATCTGTGAGTGCAGCCAGCAAGATGCTTGGCATGGACCGGGTGCTCAGCTACGTGTGGATGAAATCTCATCTATTTCTCCTAAGAGCCCTAATTCAGGTAAGGATGACCATTTTTATTTCACAGGTGCAGAAACTGCGACAAGAAGAGATGAATTCCTGGAACCAGTCCTGGCTAGAACTGAGGCCTGTTTCTGGGGCCAGGGGCCAGCTCTTGGGCTGCTGCTTAGATTTCAGGACAACAATCATGAACAGCAAGGTTTCCCTGGCTCATAGACTAGATTTTGGTTTTAATTCCTTACCTTTTTGGCATCTTTGTGCATATACTTGGCAGTCTGCTTGGCCAGTTCGGTTTTCCCTAGGAATAAGGGGATGAGGTGGATCAGGCCCAGGCAACAGTCTTTGGCGTGAAAGAACACTAGGGCCAGGAGTGGTGACTCACATCTTTGATCCCAGCACTCAGGAGGCAGAGGCAGAAGGATCTACATAGTGAGTTCCAGAACAGCTAGGGCTATGTAGAGAGACCCTGTCTTAAAAAGTTAAAAAGAACACTAGGAATGCATGGACCCTGACAAGAACTCCTACGGATAGGGAGCTGAGATTCAGAAACTCTCCCAAAATCAGTCACCCAGGGAATGAATGGTGAAGTTGGGACCACAATGAAGGTCTGGACTGTCTCCCAATTGTCCTGTGATGGAACCAAGGGCTTTTCTCTGTAGCAGCACCCTCAGAGTGGGGACAGGCAGGAGGATTAAGCCAACTCATCCTTTGGAGCTCAGCACAAACCTCATCTCTTCTTGTGTGCCCTGCTTATTGCCTCTTGCTCTGTATCTCTTGCACACACTCAGGATCTAGCCAGTCAGCTAGATCCTGAAACCTTGAGCCAAGAAATGGCTGAGGAAGATAGAGTACTTCCCACAGGCTCCATAGATTTTCTTGTGGCAAAAGGTATCTTGGAAGGGCCATCTAGAATGATGGTAAAGCCACTATGTGGGTACATAGGGCTTCATAATCAGGGTTATCAACTTTTTGGGATCTGAGGAGAGTCAGATCCATGAAGTTGCTGGGAGGGGAAGAGGTAGTGGTTAGACCATGAGACACTCATCAAGACCATGGTACAGGTGGAGGAAAGGCAGAGAATTTTCTCAGAAGGTACAGCCCAGCTGACTACTAGAATCAGTTGTGCTGTGCACTGTGCACACTCTTCCTGAGCCTTCCAAAGGTGAATGTGCCAGGCAATCAAGGTGGTTCAGTCGTCCCCAAAGGGGCCGCTGGGGCGCACAGTACGTGGGCCAGGGCTAACAGGCCCCAGTGGTCTGGTGCACCAAGTAAATTCACCCTTGCACCAAGACAGGGGAAGGAGTAGTGATTTCAGCTCTTGGTAACATGGAACATGACCAAGAAGCTCTGTAGTCTGGGCAGCTGCTTCTGGAGCTGCCAGGCGGAGGCCAGACGCTTCTCTCGCTCTTCTGCCCCAGCGGCTAGCCGATCTGCCTGTGATTACCTATTCCAGATGATCCCAAGAAGAGGAAGACCAGAGGGTGCTCCTCATCGTACCAGCCATTCTCCTTCCTCCGGATCGCTACGGCCAAACACACAACACGGGATGGGGAGGGAGACAGATAAATCAATGACACAAAAGGCAGGATAATTATCACTAAGTATACAATATGTTTTACTGCTCTGTGCCCACTCAAAGTCCTCACTACCATTAGTGCTGCCTAATCTGATTAGCTGGCAAGGTCCCTAGAGACACCTAATCAGGTTAGCATGGATTTGGAAAGCTGCCCAGAGCAGATTTCGGATAAAGTTTTCCAGGATGAGCACTCAGCGTTGCTAGGGAAACCGAGAGGCGGGTGGATGGTGAATGGAGGTGAAGGGGGTGGGGGACTAGTGAAGGAGAATCTGAGAGGAATGTTAACTCTCGCTGGTCCCCTCTATCACTTGGGGAAGTAGAGGGAAGATTTTATGGTGATGCCTAGGGATCCAGGGAGGTGCAAGATTTGGGGAAACCACTGTCTGCTCTGTTGTGATTTAAGAAGTGGAAACAGCCAAAAGCATTTCTGGGGCCAACCAAGGGTAGTGTAGAGCTTGGGGTCCATCTCTGCTAACTCTGGAAGGCTGGGGATGAGGAGTGGGGCAGATCTGTACAAAGTTCTTGAAGAGGAAATAAGTGGTCAAGGGCTATGCATGAAGGTGAAGAAGCTGAGTCTCAGTTACGGAGTGGGAGAATAAGGCTTCAAGTGGGGCAAGGCAGGACTGTAGTGTTCTATTGAACACTAGTACAACTGGAAACTTGTATTTATTCAAGACCCACAAAACACTGAAGGAAAAGGATTTTTAACTCCATTATCTGGAACAGGAAACAGAAAGATGGATAAAGAGACTTATTTAAGTCATATAAGAGTTGCTTCTTTCCCAAAACTTGTCTTTACTTAAAAAAAAAAAATCCCAATACAGCTGCTGTAAGAAGCGAGATCAGACTTGGGCTGCACTAACAGAAACACTGTGGGTAGGAGCAGGAAGAGGACAAAAGAGGACAGAGCACTGTGCACCATCAGGGTCTGTCTACAGATGCAACAGTGTGTCTGCTCTGGTCCCCAGAGTGTCAGAGGAAAATAAGAAAAGGGCATATGTCAGAGTACAAGGCCTGGAAACTTACTCAGTGGAGAAGTCAACAGTCCTAGGGATGTGCCTGCCAGTCTTGAGGAGTCAAGCTCCCAAGTGTTATGCAGTTGAGTTTCAAAGCAGCTGCAGAATTGATGACAGATCTCAGGGGCTGACAGGATCTACAGAGGTGGCTGGCACAAAGTGAGGTGGGTAGGGGATGATGACACATGAATATAAGGGATGGGTAGGAGCCGACTGAGTCTGGACAACCTGTCTAAGGCTTTCAGGCCCATGCTTGTCATCTTCCTCACCTTCCAGAAACAGATGGAAGCCGTGCAAACCCATGGAATCCAGACTAGCCACCTGTGCTGCTAGCAGTTGCTCCTGGAGAAGGGCCTGGGGAAATGGCCTAATTGCTCCCTGGGCTGGCATCTGGATCTGCTCTAACTGGCTGGTTGGGACTGTCTGAAGGGCTGGTCAGGAATACTCAGAGACCTCATGGGCCTGAACCCAGGGCTAAAGGGGGAAACCCCAAGCCTGCCTGAGTGCCAAGCCCTCGTGACAACAGAAACATGGAACTAGGGTTGAGGGTATTTGGGGACAGGTTCAGGTAGTAAAATGGAAGAAGTTAAGACAGTGGATGCTATGTGTGAACATACACACACACACACACACATACATAAAGGCAGGGCTGAGAAAGGGTCAGCATTCTCCCAAAAGCTGGCAGAGATGAGAATCTGTGTTGAGAACAGAGGAAGCCTGGAGCAGGGTTAGGCTTTGTATATCTAGGGAGGCAGAAGGACCCAGCATCACTCAGACAGGTGGTATGGCCCCCTCAGGCAGGGTATCACATTTGTGAGGTTCTGTTCTTGGTTGTTCTTTTGGGGTAGCGTCCTAGCTCATTGCTGGGCTGTGCAGCACAAGGAAAAAAAACTCACCATGGAGAATGTGGAATTGAATTACGCCTGGGGCCATCTTTCCCCTTCCTTTCTAATAATGCACCTGGGAGAGAGCTCTTTATAATGCCAGGCAGACTCCACTGCACAGCTGTCCCTGGTCAATTCTGCCAGACCCAGGGCATGAGTTTGGGGTGGGCCTGCTCTGGGGTCCCTGTGAAACAGGCGAAATGCCAACCATTAAACAATTATAACTCTGGATATTTCTAATAATATCTGAAGAGAAAAACGGCCAAGCAGATGGAGTCCGACAGAATGAAAAATGAAGGCAGCCAGGAAAAACTGGAAAAGGCGAGAGCCCCAGGGTGTGTGTGGCTGGTTGGGTGGCTAAGGACTAACTAAGGCTGGGGAGCCTGGAAGAGTCCTGGAAAGAGGCCAGATGGAAACATCCATGTGGTCATAGTGCTGATGCTCTTTCCGTGGCTCAGTAAATGTGCAACTTACTTGGCTAGAGCTTTATAACTTATACAGAACCCTGTATCAGTAATGCCACATTTCCTCACTATGATTATATGGGGCAAGATGGGCAGGGAACTCGATTCCTGTTTATAGGTAAGAATATGTACATAGACATTAGGAAACCTGCTCAGGTTCATAGGAACATAATCAGAAGAACAGGGCTTTAACCCCTGAACACACACCGTGTTAGGAGCACAGCAAAGGGAGGCAGTTCTTCTAGCTCTGACTCACTCTCAAAATTTTCTCTCTATAGTCCTCCAATCTGCACATTCAGCCATTCAGCATACTGTCACCTGATCCTGTCTTTCCCGCTCTTGGCTTTCTCCATAGTGCCGGGGGTGGGGGAAGAGGCTTCTGCATGGGCAACTCAGAAGCTCCTCCCTAGTGCCCCCTAAAAGCCCCAACTCTGCAAGTTCCAACCATGTGCTTCTGCTCTTACAGGCCGTGCTGGTGCACATCTGCTGGTGTCCGTCCCTTCTAGATGCTTTTTCCTGGCTAGGGCTCTTACCGTTGAGACCACTGAAGGATGCATTTGTGCCAAGTCTTCAGGGTTAATTCCACCAAAATGGCCCTAGCCAATCGATTCTCTGGTGTGTATTCATTTACAGGGTGGTGTGGTAGAGATGACGAGTTAGGAGGAGCTAGCCTAGAGTCTTGTGCCCGACTCAGTAAAATACCTATTCCTTTATACTTTGTTTCTTCATTTCTACAATGAACACAGACTCACATACTGTCAGCTCTGCATGAAGGTGAAGTGACTCAACGGTCAGGAGGCAGGGAGGGCAGTGACTAGGGTGAAAGTGACGGGAGCTATGGTGGCAGTCATTGTTGGCATTTTAAATTTTTCTATTTTATCATGTGGTTTTTATTTTTTAGCTTGTTTATATGATGGATTACGTTGATAGATTTTCGTATGTTGAACCATCCCTGCATCTGTGGGATGAAGCCGACTTGGTCATGGTGGATGATGGTTCTGATGTGTTCTTGGATTCTGTTTGCTAGTATTTTACTTAATATTTTTGCATCAATGTTCATGAATGAGATTGGTCTGTAATTTTCTTTCTTAGTATTGTCTTTCTGTGGTTTGGGTATCAGGGTAATTGTAGCCTCATAAAAAGAGTTTGGCAATGTTCCCTCTGTTTCTATTGTGTGAAATAATTTGAGGAGAATTGGTATTAGTTCCTCTTTGAAAGTCTTGTAGAATTCTGAGCTGAAACCATCTGGTCCTGGGCTTTTTTTGGTTGGGAGACTTTTGATGACTCTTTCTATTTCTTCAGCAGTTATAGGTCTGTTTAGTTTGCTTATCTGGTCTTGATTTAATTTTGGTAATTGATATTTATCCAGAAAGTTGTCCATTTCCTTTAAGTATTCCAATTTTGTGGAGTACAGGTTTTCAAAATATGACCTGATGATCCTCTGTATTTCCTCTGTGTCTGTTGTTATGTCCCCCTTTTCATTTCTGATTTTGTTAATTTGGATATTCTCTCTCTGTCTTTTGGTTAGTTTGGATAAAGGTTTGTCTATTTTGTTGATTTTCTCAAAGAACCAGCTCTTTGTCTCATTGATTCTTTGTATTGTTTTCTTGGTTTCTATTTTGTTGATTTCAGCTCTCAATTTGATTATTTCCTGCCGTCTAGTTCTTTTGGGTGAGTTTGCTTCTTTTTGTTCTAAAGTTTTCAATTGTTTTGTTAATTTCCAGCTTCTTTATGTGGGCATTTAGTGCTATGAACTTGCCTCTTAACACTGCTTTCATTGTGTCCCATAGATTTGGGTATGTTGTGTGGTCATTTTCATTGAAGTTTAGGAAGTCTTTAATTTCTCTCTTTATTTCTTCTTTGACCCATTGATGATTCAGATGAGCACTGTTTAATTTCCATGTGTTTGTGGGCTT
>PVIU01022216.1:9943-29892 GCA_004026605.1 Ondatra zibethicus | reverse complement strand
TTCAGGCAGCAGAGGAGAGGGTGCCAGAACTAGCCTTGTACCATAGTCACATTGATGATTATCTTGATTACCATTATAGAAATTTCATCCGATGGATGGAGATAGAGACAGAGACCCACATTCACATCAGAGCAATGGATTGAGCCCCCAAGGTGCAGGTGAAGAGCAGAAGGTGGGAGAAGATGAGTTAGAAAGTTAGCACCTTACTTTCTATAACTTTGCTGATACGTGTTGATCAGGACCTGCTAGAGCCTACTATTTTTCCTGATTTAGTCCCCTACACCAGCTTAGACTGAGGGGAGGAAAACCACTGTGATTTTCCTCAGCTATCATTCATTGACCTGTATTATCTTACATCCACATGTAAGGCAGTCAGATACAACTGGAGAGACTTCCATCACTTACTGTTCTTTGTCCTATTTACATGTGCCTTTTGGTCAGATGCTTAGAGAGGTCACTTCCTGTATAAATTTATTATCCACATAAGAGGAGATAATGTTGTTACAAGTGAAATTTGTAGAAAAACATAATATATAGGATCTAGTAGTAATAAACTGAACACTATTGTTGGCCAATATTCAACTTACTATAACACTCAGTAGAAAATTAAAGATACACTAGAACTTAACCAACATTAATAAATAATCAAATGAATATAAGAGCATTACCATCACTCTGTTTTTACTAATGCATAGACTTTTCTAAAGCAAGTTTTGAGCAAATTGTTTCTATAAAATTATAACCTTTCTAAAATAATGTAATATTTCCAAAGGAATTGCTCAGTGAGACATATTAGTAGATTTAACTTGTGACTGCTTCCTGAATATGTGATTTTTAGTGTCAGAGACTAAGTTTTCCCAGTACATATTCTGATGATTCAACACTTCTATCTTGTTCTACTGGTGCTAGTTAGATATGCTTTTAATAATTCATCTTGGTAGGATTATACTCCTAATGAAAAGAACTTGTACAATAAAAATAAAGCTCTTAATATTTTTAGGATATGTAGATTGATACATTTAGAGACAATGAAATGATAGATAGCATTATAATACATTTGATATAAAAATAGTAGTGTGACCAATATGGAATAGAAAGGGAATTGGGGGAGTGATAAAGTTAGGGAGGTTTGCAACCAAAGCTACGTAGGTATGAAAATTTCATAAGAACATCTATTCCTTTAGAAGCCACTTGAAAAGAAGGAAAAGCAAAGCAAAGAAAATAAAACAAAAGACATCATGATCAAATGAGTGCATTTTTAACCCAGCTCACAAGTGGATTGTGTATACTTTAAATGTGACTTCAGACAGGTGTCATTTTGAAGCCACATTGCCAGAGACCACATCACATAAGATTCCAAACATCTCATTCATCTCTTTCTTTTATTCTTATTTTCTTGGTCCTTACAAAACTAAATTTTAAAAGCACAAAGTATATTTTTGAAAACATCACAAAACCAGTGCATAAACAATGGTTTAATATCACAGTGTGATAACTAAACTATTCATTGCAGTTTAACACAGGTTTGAAGGTGTGAAAGAACCAGAAAATACCTTTGGAGTTGTGCATGAAACAAATTTGCTTCTTTTCAGATCTTCATCTGTATTACAGAAAATATGTGCTGCATAATAGAGTAAGTAGTTAAATTTGAAATATCCAGGTATTTTGCATTGCTTTAAAGATTTGTTAGAGTCTGAAATCAGGGATTGTGGTACCTCCAGAAATTCCATTAATGTACAGGATTGTTTTTGTTATTCTGTTTTTTTTTCTCTTTCATATGAAGTTGAATACTATTATTTGAAGGTCAGTGAATATTTTTTTTTGGGGATTTTAATGGGCATTGCATTGAATCTGTAGATTGCTTTTGGTAAGATTGTCATTTTTACTGTGTGAATTACTATGTTAATACCCAAGAGCATGGGAGATCTTTCCATTATCTGGTATCTTCTTTGGTTTCTTTCTTCAGATATTTAAAGTTCATGTCATACAGGTATCCACTTGTTTTGTTAGGGTTACTCCAAGATGTTTTTATATTATTTGTGGCTATTGTGAAGGGTGATGTTTCTATGATTTTTTTCTTAGCCCAGAAAGGATGGCTACCAATATTTTGAGTTAATTTTGTATCATGCTACATTACTGTAGGTGTTTATGAGTTGTAGAATTTCCTTGGTATATTTTTTGAGATCACCTATGTACACTATTATATGATCATCAAATGATAGAGTTTGACTTCTTCTTTTCTGATTTTTATCTCCTTGATTTCCTATTGTTGGCTTAATGCTCTAACTAGAACATCAAGTACTGTGTTGAATAGATATGGAGAGAGTGGACAGCCTTGTCTTGTTCCTGATTTCAGTGAGATGATGTTGGCTGCTGACTTGCTGAATATTGCTTTATTATGTTTATGTATGTTCTTTGTATTCTTGCTCTCTCCATCGTTTTTTTTTTATCATGAAGGGATGTTGTATTTTGTCAAAGGTTTTCTCAACATCTAATGGAAAAAATAAAACAAAACAATGTATGGAAAAAATAAATAAATTAATTAAAAAAATAAAAAATAAAAATAAAATAAAAAAACATCTAATTAGGTTTTGTTTATTTATTTATTTATTTATTTATTTACTTCAGAGGTACAGAACTGAAAAAAAAAATCAAGCCTGTTATTGGCATTAAAACAAACAGTAGGACCAATGGAACTGAATCAAAGACCCAGATATCAATCCACACACCTATGAATAACTTATTTTTGACAAAAAGGCAAAAAATATAAAATGGAAAAAAGAAAGCATATTCAGCAAATGGTTCTGGCATAACTGGATATCAATGTGTAGAAGAATAAAAACAGATCCATACCTATAACCATGCACAAAATTCAAGTGCAATTGGATCAAAGACCTCAACATAAAACCAACCACACTGAACCTCATAGAAGAGAAAGTGGAAAGTACACTTGAATGTATTGGCATAGGAGACCACTTCCTAAATATAACTCCAGTAGCATAGACAGTGAGAGAAACAATTAATAAATGGGACCTCTTGAACCTGAGATGTTTTTAAAGCAAAGGACATGGTCAACAAAACAAAACGACAGTCTAGAGAATGGGAAAAGATCTTTAGCATCCCCACATAGGACAGAGGGTTGATCTCCAAACTGTACAAATAACTCAAGAAATTGGTTATCAAAAGAACAAATAATCCAATTTAAAAAATAGGATACAGACCAAAAGAGAGAACTCCCAACAGGTGAATCTAAAGTGGCTGAAAGACATTAAAGGAAATGATAACATCTTTGGCCATCAGAGAAATGCAAATCAAAACAACCCAGATTCCATCTTACACCTATAAGAATGGCCAAGATCAAAAACATTGATGGCAGCTTATGCTGAAGAGGATTTGGGGCAAAGGGAACACTCTTTCATTGCTGGTGGCAGTGCAAACTTGTACAGTCATCTTGGAAATCAGTATGGTGATTTCTCAGAAAATTAGGGAACAACCTACCTCTAGACCCAGCAATATCACTTTTTGCTTATAAATACAAAGGATGTTCAGTCATACCACTAGGACATGTGCTCACCTGTGTTCATAGCAGCATTATTTGTCATACTCAGAACCTGGAAACGACCTAAATGCCCCTTGACTAAAGAATGGATAAAGAAGAAAGTAATTATTAATGAATTACTCCACAGTCGAAAAAGTAATGACATCTTATGGGAAGACAATGAACCATGGCAAAGGGCTTGTGCTAATTTTGGGGGAGAAATTAATAGCAACTATCCCAAAAGTGATAGACTTAACCTTATAAAAAGAAATTCTTGGATTCTTCCTCGAATTGTAGGTGATGCTCTAATAACTGGAGCCTGTACATTTTATACTGATGCTAATAACAGGGAAGGCAGGTTACAAATCAGACGAATTGAGTAAAGTGGAACAAAGCCCTTATAATTCTGTCCAGAAGGCAGAATTATATGCTGTTCTTATGGTGCTAAGGGATTTTAAAGAACCTCTTAATATAGCTACTGATTCACAATATGCAGAAAGAGTTATCTTGAAACCACTGAATTTATACCAGATGATACAGAATTGACTTCATTATTTATCCAGGTACAAGACATAATCAGGAACAGGCTTTGTCCTATGTACATAACACACATCCGATCCCATACGGGTCTTCTAGGTCCTCTAGCACAAGGCAATGTAGAAATTGATCAATTATTGATTGGAAGCATGTTGCAGGTCTCAGAATTTCATTAAAAAGTCACGTCAATAGCAAAGATTTAAAGAAGGAGTTTTCTTTTACATGGCAACAAGGTAAGGAAATTGTAAAGAGATGCCCTACTTGCTCTTTATATAACCAAACACCACTACCTGCAGGGTACTCAAAGGAAAGAAATCTGGCAGGTGGATGTGTTCCACTTTGCATTATTTGGAAAATTAAAATATGTACATCACACCACTGACACTTATTCAGGCTTTCAATGGGCAACTGCTTTAAGCTCAGAAAAAGCTGATTCAGTAATCACACATTTATTAGAAGTTATGATCATCATGGGTATACTTGCACAAATAAAAACAGATAATGGTCCAGCTTATGTCTCTAGGAAAATGAAATGTTTTTTGCTTATTATAATATAAGTGTGTTACAGCTATACCACACAATCCTACAGGTCAAGCAGTTATAGAAAGATCAAATCAAAATACAAAGGATATGTTAAGCAAACAGAAAGGGGTGGAAAATGCCCCCAGAAATAGAATACATAATGCCTTATTAACCTTGAATTTTCTCCTTTTTTTTCTTTTTTATTTATCCATTCAAAAATTGACCCTTCCTCCCCTTCTCCAATTCCCCTCCTGCTTCCCACTAACCCTTCTCTCTCCCCCTCCATCCTTAATAGAGGGCAGGATACCCTGCTCTGTGGGAAGTCCAAGGCCATCCCCCTTCCATACCGGCCAAGGAAGGTGTGCATCCAAGTAAATTAGGGTCCCAAAAAGCCAATACATGCAGAAGAGACAGGTCCCAGTGTTATTATCAATGGCTTCTCAGTCAGTCCCCATTGGCAGCCAGATTTAGAGTCCGGTTTCATCATATGTCCGTTCAGTCCTAGTCCAACTGGATTTGGTGAGCTTCCATTAGATCAGGCACACTATCTCAGTGGGTGGACCAGCCCTTCGCTGTCCTGACTTCCTTGCTCATCTTCTCCCACCCTCTGATCTTCAACTGGACCTTGGGAGCTCAGTCCATTGTTCTGATGTGTCTGTGGTTCTCTGTCTCTATCTCCATCCATCGGATGAAATTTCTATGGTGATATTCAAGATATTCATCAGTGTGACTATGTGACAAGGCCAGTTCAGGCACCCACTCCTCTGCTGCCCAAGGACCTAGCTGGGGACATCCTCGTGGACACCTGGGATTCCCTCTAGAGCCAAGTCTCTTGCCCACCCTAAAATGGCTTCCTTAATGTAGATATCTTCTTCCCTGCTCCAATATCTGCCTGTCCTCCATCCATCTCCACCCTCCCACTCCCCCAAGCTCTCCCCAGCCCTTCCCTTCTCCCTTCTCCTTCCCCCAATTTCTCCCCCACCCCTACCCCCATCCCCATGCTACCAACTTTTGCCCCGCTATCTTGTTTGCTTCCAATTTCCAGGAGGATCTATATATGTTTTTCTTTGGGTTCACCTTGCTATTTGGCTTCTCTCGGGTTGTGAACTATAGACTTAATGTCCTTTGTTTATGGCTAGAGTCCACTACTGAGTGAGTACATACCATATTCATCTTTTTGGGTCTGGGTTATCTCACTAAGGATAGTGTTTTCTATTTCCATCCATTTGCATGCAAAATTCAAGATGTCATTGTTTTTAACTGCTGAGTAGTACTCTAATGTGTATATGTGCCACACTTTTTCTTCTCCTGCAGAAACAAGAGCAAAATACCTTCCCCAGTGTAGCACATCTCCTGGCTTCCATTGCCATTGTAGTACTGATAGCGCTACTACAAATCCTGTTTTGGGTACCAGCTGTACAAGACGGTTCCAACTTGGTTAGCTGAAATGGTGCACATCTTTTACAACATTATGGCCAGACCTCCACAAAATACTCAGAGAATATTTGCAATCTTATCAGACATTAATCTTGAAATTTAGCCATCCCATAGAAAGAACATTGACCCCATAACAGCTGGAAGTAATTCTAGAAGACGACGTCCCCTCTCCCAGCAAAGTTTGTCCTCGGGTTTAGGGACATCATTTAGGGGTTGATTATAATTGGTATACGGTTGAGGGTTGGGGGAGGAATTCTGTAAGCTCAGGGATCTTTTCGGAAAAAAAAACGGAAAATTGGATCATGGGATAATTGATTGGTATTTGTGAGTTATTGTTTCTAGACAATTACATTGGTATAGATTCTTATATATGGATACAAAGTTACATTATATTGAATATTGTATGCATGCATGCTGCTACCTCTGTTTAAAACATTTTTATGTATATACATCATATTGCAGTGTACACTTCTACCTCTGATTAAGATACTTATACATTGTTTATGTATTGATATATGTATTTACCATACTGCAGTGTGCATTTCTACCTCTGATCAAGATACTTGTACATTGTTTACATTTGCAGGTCATTTTCCTCGTTTATTGCACACTTGTTTATTGTCTTAGTCTTTAAATTAGATAGGTATGAAAAATTATGCATCAATAGTCATCTATGTTTGTCATATTTATAGTTAGACTAATTGGGTTTTTAGATACATAGAGATTATATTCTGTATAAATAGATAATCTTCAACCTCTTCAAAGAGTTGTAAAATATGGCATTTAATCTAACTTAGAGTTCTGTGGTTGTGAGACACAATTGCTCCTAGAAACACTGATCTAGACCCGAGAAATTTTTGTGTACCAAAGACACTCCACTTGGAGCTTGTCTTCTTCTTGACAAAATGGGTCTTTGGGCAAGGAACTGCCCATACCTCAACCACTGACAAAATTCATAGTTTCTGGAAATGGGTAAGCAGAACTGTCAAATCTTGTCAAGACAGGGTAAGACGGTTTTGAAAAATTTCTTGCCTTTTAAAATAATCTGTCAGTTATTCTAGGCCTTAGCCAAAGTTGGTTGCTTCAATGTTGCAAACATGATTTTGGGTGATTGCCCAGGTACCTAGTTGTCTCTGTGATTTGTTGCATGCTTTGGAAGTTGTTTGATTGCACTTCCTAATTACATTATTTCCCTTCTCAGATCTTCAATGGGGTTGAAGGCTAGATAAATGTAGTTACTTTACTCTCATGACTTGGCCAAGTTATTTATTATACAAGGCTTAAGCTAGTTAGAATAGGATATTTGTTCTTACTGTACATAATTTTGTAGTAGGTTTAGAACTCTCATACTTAAACAAACGGGAAGGTGCTGCAGGAGCTCCTTCTACTCCTTCAGCCAACAGCCTTTAAGATACCAGTCCATTTGGGCATGATTTCTGCTGCTTTTTAAAGCAGAGGTAGCCATGAGCTCTCTCTCTTGATTTGGACTCTGCTTCCGGCTACTAGACTCCTTTCCTAGTTGTGCAGAGGGATGTTTTCTAGGATAGTGATCTGTAAGTTTTTCCTTTAAATAAATAAAACTTTCATTAATCATAATTCCAAACTGGTGTGGGATTGTTTTGTGACTTACACCTTCATACCTAGAAAACATATTGAGTGAGGTCCAGAAGAACAAATATAATAAGTACTCCTTCTTAAGTGACTTTTAGACATAAAGCAAAGAAATACCATCCTACAATTCACAATCTCAGATAAACTAGACTACATATAGGACCCTAAGAGAGACATAAATGGATCTAATATACATGAGAATAAGAAAAAGACAACATCTCCTTAGTAAATTAGTAATGTGGAGATAATGGGAGAACGAGAGGGAAGGAGGGGAGCAAAGAAAAAATATATAACTTAATAAAAACAATAAAAAACTAGGAAAACGAGAAAATAAAGATAAAAGAAAATAAAAAAGCTACTCTCTTTGCCATCCCATGGTCTGCTTTGCAAATTATTCCTGAAATGAATATCCCTACCAGAAAACCACAGATCCTACCTTTTTCTTTGTACATGTCTAAAATATTAACACCCTGACAGTTATCCTTCCACTATAATCATAGGTTAGAAGTGTTGTCCTTTAAATTTGTTCAAAGAGGCAACTGTTCCACCTCCACAAGAGAAAAAAATTATTACAAAATCAAATAAAGCAATAATTAACCATACAAATTGACAAATCATGGTAAGGTCCCCAACCAAACATCTTAAATATTCATCATAAAAAGATTTGTTACAAATTTTATATTTTATATGATGTAATACAAGAACATATATTGGTCCCATAAAATGGAAAATCAAATGACTACATTTAGAAGAGCCAATAACTATTTGTTCAGTCTAAATCAGTGATCTTTTTTGCTGCTACCTAGTGCCATACAAATCATATTTGACAACCACTTGTACTTAAGAGCAATATGAACTTGATTTATGATTCAGAAAACAATGATTGTAACAGTTTCATTTTAAAACTTTAGACCCAGGCAATCAAACATGAGACATGTATGTATTTCTGTACCTTCAGGTGAGATTAAATAGCTGTTTAAACAGATTTAGAAAATTTATCTGAATATATTTAGTAATAATTCACTTTTTTTCTTTTCTTGTTTACAAATAGATAAACTTGTGTTTTGGATGACAGCTTTTTAGAATGTTTATAAAAAATGGAATGCCCACTCTGTCTTTTATAACTTTTCAATATCCACTTCCTCATAGATTCCTGAGCCTTGATGGATAAGTGTGATGAAGACATAAAATTTAGGATTGAGTGTATGAATGTTTCTCACTCAATTCACATTGTCTAGTTTTTGGTCTCTGTATTAATTGACTTCTTCAGAAAAGAGCTGATGTGGGAGTCTCCTCTGTGTGCTGTGATTGCCATTAATCAATAAAGAAACTGCTTTGAACCTATAGCAAGGCAGAAGTTAGTTAGGCAGGGGAAGCTAGATTGAATGCTGGGAGAAAAAAGGGCAGAGTCAGGAGACACCATTTAGTCACGGCCAGAATCAGACATCCTGAAACTTACCTGGTAAGCCACTGTCACATGGTAATACATAGATTAATAGAGATGGGTTAAATTAATATCTAAGAGTTAGCCAGTAAGAAGCTAGAGCTAATGGGCCAAGCAGTGATTTAAATAATATGATTTCTTTATGAATATTTTGAATCTAA
Organism: Ondatra zibethicus; assembly: GCA_004026605.1. Classification (NCBI taxonomy): domain Eukaryota; kingdom Metazoa; phylum Chordata; class Mammalia; order Rodentia; family Cricetidae; genus Ondatra; species Ondatra zibethicus. The sequence continues at coordinate 20,642 of PVIU01022216.1, read as the reverse complement.
GTTAGCTAGGCCAGGAACCAACAAATGGCTTCCGTTACAACAAAGAGCTTCTCAGAGGAAGGTGGAATGCTATCTAGATACAACAGAATTGATACACATATTATCTCTTGGAGAATATGTTAGCTTGCACAAGACCTACACAGTTTCAAATGAAACAAAATTGCAGCAAGGAAAATGGACAGTGAACACAAAATTCCATCCCTAATCAAGAATCTATTTACATATAAAATCTACTTGAAAAAAGAAAATCAGTTTTCTCCAGTGGACTGTTACTGAGAATATCAATCAAACCCCAGTGCAGGTCCTATGCCTAACAGTTGTTGACCAATACAAAATGTGTGAGTTTTATAATTGTGTGTGAGATTTTTAAAAATTTTGAATTATTTGTTGTTTTTTAAGTTTTTTTTTTTATCCTTTTGAAACATAAAGAGTAAAATGAATTTGTATGTGTAGCAAGGAGGCCACTAGTTAGTTCCTGGCCACTTAGCCCCAAAATAATCATGCAGAACCTGTCTTATTTAAATCACTAATTGGCCTATTAGCTCTAGCTTCTTATTGGCTAACTATTACATCTTAATTTAACCCATCTCCATTAATCTGTTCATCACCATGAGATCGTGGCCTACCAGCAAGGTTTCAGCACGTCTATCTCTGGTGGCAGCTCCACAGCTTTTCCTCAACACTATCCTTCTTTTTCCCAGGATTTGGTTTTGATTTCCCCACCTAGCTCTCTTCCCCTATAGCTCTGCTATCGACCTAAAGCAGTTCCTTTATTAATCAATGAGATTCACAACATACAGAGGGAAATCACACATTATCTTGCCTTTTCTGTTTAAATAAAAAGGAAGGTTTTAACTGTAACGTAGTAAAATTACATAAAACAATTATCAAGCAAGAATTACAGCTACAATATTTATATGTATTTTATCTTTTATCATAATAATAAAAACTATAATTATCAATTCTTCAACTCCATCATAATATACAAAAGGATATAATATTACCTAGTAAATAGGAAGTGCAATATAAGCAACTTTCAAAAGTCTAGAAATGACAGAGACATATTGCTGCCTGGACAGTCACCCAAAGTTCTTCTGTACCATTGGGGCATCCATCATCAGCCTACAGTGCCATAGTATCCAACAGACTTTTCCATGAGGCAGGAAATTGCAAAGATATTTCCACCTATACTGACAGTGTTCATTGACTTTCTTCTGTGTCCTACAGAATGTCTAACAGACCCTTTCAGGAAGCTGGAATCGCAAAGGATCATCTCATTTTTAGGCAAGTTCAGCAGTCATTTCTCTGTGGGTTCTGCATGTCCAGTTCATCAAACAGTCCAGGAAAGAGCAGTTTCTTACCCAAATGTCTAACAAACTCTATAAGGAGCTTCTACAATGCCTATCATCTTCTTCAATTAGATGGTGCTGCCAGGAGCAGATGTGTCTCATTTTCCTGAAAAGTCCTAAGTTATTAAAAATTTTAAATGCCATATTCTGTGGACTTTGAAAGGCTTAAAGAATGCCTATCCATCTGAAACACATGTCCGTATATCTAGAAAATCTAACTAACATGACTACAGCCTTGACTATTATAGATTACTCTCAATTTATCTATATTACGTTTTTAAATGAGCTGCACAAATCACAATACCTTAATCAAGAGCAGAAATGTACATATAACAAGACTGACTTTAAATTGGTATCAATAAACCACCTATACTAATGCACATCTCTATATCATATCCCCCTTTAAATGAAAACAAACTTTTATAAATGATATTTGAGAATTTGGGCATAGTATTCTAGACAACTTCATGCTTCTTGAGGCATTGTTAATCAGGTTTCATGGTGTATTCTGTGTGCATGGTTCATCTCAGTCAGCAGTGGGGCAAAGTATTTTTTTGAGGGGCATTCAAGGCAACCTTTCAGGGACTCTTGGTCCATCAAACCACATTGCCTGAAATAAATCCACAGGTTCTCCTCCTCTCTGGAAATAAAAGAAGAACCTTTTTTGTCCAAAACAACATGTCCTTAGACTCAAATTTTGAAGTCAAGATGCCTTTATGTGGGTTTAACTTAGCAATCCACATAATGAAATGTCTCTTTGTACTTAGCTCCTTCACAGTCAAAAATTTCAAAGAACACACAATAATATACATAATCTAGACTGTCTGTGCATTCTCCATCTTTATGTAGCATATAATTTGTTTTACTCTATTACTTTTTATGACTCTCTACACTTGTTTTCTTCTGTCTCCCAAGCCTACATACATTTATCCAACACTGTGACCCATTTGGAGATCTTTTGTGTCTGAATCTGTCCTATTGTGTATCTGTAATTTTTGACTGTCCAGGAGTGCTTCTTAAAATCTTAAGTGCTTCTAAAAAACACAAGCTGCATCACTACAAGGGTATATATGGCACTGCCTGCTTGCCCCACCCTGTCCAGCATGGCAGAGCTGCTCACCATTTCTGAGGGCCATGAACACTGACACATCTCTAGGCACATAGCTACCAAGCAAGCAGTAGCACAAACCACATTCCAATGCTCGGTGTTCTGAAAGATCCAGAGGTTGTTCTGGAAGCATGGAAACCAGCATTTCAAAACACCGCAGCTTTTTTGCTGATATTGCTGAATCAGGAAAACCTTTCTTAAAGGAGCCACAGAATGCTACCAACAAGTAAAGCTCATTCAGGAAAATGAATGTGGCAAACATTGCTTTTTATTTTCTAGAATTCCTTTGCAATCCCTTTCAGGTTTTAAGTGGATTTTAGTTGTCCATGTGCTGAGCCAATTTGTTGCAATAAAGCATGAGACTCTTAAACTCCAGGTTGTGGGTTCGATCCCCACACTGGGTGCCAATTTGTAACAAGAAGGCCACTAGTTAGTTACCAGCCACTTAGCCCCGAAATAATCACACAGAAACTGTATTATTTAAATCCCTGCTTGGTCCGTTAGCTCTAGCTTCTTATTGTCTAATTATTACATCTTAATTTAACCCATCTCCATTAATCTGTGCATCACCATGAGATCATGGCCTACCAGAAAAATTTATGCACATCTGTCTTCAGCAGTGGCTTCATGGCTTCTCCTCGACTCTGCCCTTCTTTCTCCCAGCATTCAGTTTAGTTTTCCCTACCTAGCTCTGTTCTCCTATAGCTCTGCTATAGGCCCAAAGAAGTTCTGTTATTAATCAATGATATTAACAGCATACAGAGAGGAATCCCACATCATGCATAAGTAAGAAGTTGTGGAGAAAATGTGATAAGTTATGAAGTTATAAGAAGGGAGTAAATATGATCAAATGTATTGTATAACATATTAAAAATTAATATTTTAATAAATAACATATTAAAAATTAATGATTGAAACAGAATGTCCTGATGACAGTATATTATATTGTTATTAGTTATTGATAAAAATTGCTTAATACCATGATTACATTTGTTTTTCTGTATTTTCTCCTCTTAGTCATAACACTTAATATATAAAACAAGAGTAAAAATAAATGTTTATCTTTCCCATTATAATGTGCCATTATTCTCTACTTTCTCTTTTAGAAAGTTTCATTTGTCAAGAAAACTCTTTTTCTCTCTTTTCTCCATCCAATTTTTTTTTCATATAACCTAAGAATTAGGACTGGTTTTTCAGAATAGAGCAGTTTTAGAGTGAAATTCATTCTTTAATGGATTTCTACATGCAATATCTCAGTTAAAATTATACTTTGCACTTATATATCCACCCACTTACTTTTTTCAAAATTTACCATGCTTATATTTTTTTACTTTATTACTAACAATGGGTACCACTGCCAAATTGCATCACAGCACCTGAAAGATGAATGAAATGAATCTCAGAAGTAGTGTACTGTGCTAAAGTCACCAAAACCATATTAATCAAATCACCATGAAACACAATTCATCAGCTATAAATTCCAGTCTCTCACAATTAATTCTACATAGCCATACTGAAGTCTAAGTAGAAATATGAATGTTCATCCTTCTGACCATTTCAATCCTGTTTCCCTAGTAGAGAGTCTAGTCTCTCTCTCTCTCTCTCTCTCTCTCTCTCTCTCTCTCTCTCTTTCTCTCTCTCTCTCTCTCTCTCTTTCTCTCCAACTTCTTTATTCCATTCTGAAATATTCCTGTTTCCATTAGTTGTGTCTCCTTAGTGTATCTCTAACCAACCCCATCTTACCTTACAAACCTCTTCTTAGTGCATTCCGGCTAACCTAAGCTTCCTTTAACACCTGCAACTGAATCAGGTTACTGTTCTTTCTTATAGCTAAATTTGTAACTTTAAATGACTATACCAAAGCTAACAAGCCTTGGAAATGCAGACACAGTTTGTAATATATAGTAAATTTTCATCACTATTAAATGTTGGGCTAATATGACTGATAAAAGTAATATAATAGATATTTTTACAAATACAATATTATCTATAGGCAGCATTTTAAGCTTAGTTTCATAAAAATATGATCAGTCTCAGTTCTGAAACTCTGACATGCTTTTTGGGGGGCTTAATGGTTTTTCTTTCTAACTAATACTTTCCATGATAGTTGCTTTGAAAGGATGGGTCCTTTCTTTGTTTTTATATACCATACAATAATGATGACATTTTTATCTGTTATAAGGCTCAAAATTATATTTATCTCAATAAATTTATACAAAATCAAATAAATTCTGTATTAGCAATATTTTGACCTAAAAGAACAAAGTTAAGGCTATTTTCTTTTTCAGATTGTTGCCCATTTTGCAATACTACTAAAATTTGAAATACGATATATTCTGATTTTTTCTATACCTTTTTCTATATCTTCAAATTGAGTATACATTATTAGAAAATTGAGTGAAAAAAAACCAAGCTTTTTCCAATGTACTTGATTGCCTACAGTAAATAGTTGGTAAAACCCTATTGCTGAAGATGCTACACATTTTTTGTTGCAAGACATAGAATGGACCAGAAAACGCCCTTCTTTCTGACTAACTTTCATGGTGCTGGGGGAGATGCTACAAAAACTGATAATGGAGAACCAACTTTAATAATCTTTTTAAAGGTTAGACATTGTTTACAACATTTACTTACAGGCAAGACATGGCCTCTGGTAAAAAGAGGCAACATTTTTAATGGGGTGACATACCCCTCTCTTGATTAGATTTGACACTTGCTCTATAGGATGAAATTTATGCCTAGTTCAGTTAACAAGATCAAAATCGATGACAAGGAAACCTTTAGGTAAGGGTCTACTGGTGTTGAGTTTTTGCTTAATAAGTATTGGCATTATAATGTAATTATATCATTCATCCTTTTTCCCTTCATAGACTCTAGTATAGCCCTTGCCCTTTTCCAAATTTATGGCCAATTTCCTTTAATTATTTTAACTTATGGGTATTTTACAAATGTGTATATATATTTTTATTGGTATTTTACAAATGTATATATATATATATTTATGTATATACATATAAATATTCATAAATATATAATTACAACCTGTTCACCCATTACATGTATATTTTCAGGACCAGTCATTTGTGCTGCTTTCTTCTTTCAACCTAGTTCTGATTATTATTATTATTATTATTATTATTACTAATGTGAGTAGTTTATACTGGTGAGATTCGTAATTGTTCAAAGGCTGGGGTTGTGCTCCTGAGCACTCAGTTATCTAGATGGGATGTCTATATCAACATCCTTCCCTAGTCTCATGCCATAATCCAGAAGTGGGGCAGAAAGTATGATAGCGCCACAAGATGTGGGAAGTATTGTGCAGTAATATGGTTTTTGTATAGATAAACTGATAACAACCCTTAAATGGAGAAGACATTCACAAAATCAAGCCTTTGGGTAAGGTCTCCTAAGATACCACTCCTAGATGAGGACCTATTGTCTGTTGATGACAGCTGAGGCAGGGGGATTCAACTTTCTTTTAGGATGGAGCCCATTGATACATTTCCTGTGTCCCAGAGGATGAACTTTCACCTCTACAGATGTGAAGAGCACTAACTGGATTCTTTGGTTTTCTAAACAAACAACAAATCCATACATCTAGGAACAAGATACATTGGTGAAGGCTCTTTGGAAATTTATATGAGGGAGCAGGGATATAAACAAGATAGTATGTACATATGTATAAAAGTTTCAAGGAAGAAATAGAAGACATAAAACAACAAAGCAACAGATGAGATTTGAAACACTTTTAAATATATGAGAAACCATAAGTTTTCAGATATTTTATGTTTATCATTTTCGTATGCAGTCTACTTTGATACTATGACATTTTCTCTGATGGAACACATGCTATGCTGTTACAAAAAACACTCTGAAAACATAAGGAAAAACTAAATAATTATCTGTTTCACTCTTGATAAATATACTTCTGTTATCACAAACTATTTATGAATAGTTTCAAGTTTAATAGAAATATATGATTATTGAAATGTAGTGCTATAATATATTACTTCTATTTATTTCAATTAATAAGAACATTAGTGTGTCACTACTTTAGCATTAGCAGTGATAAATACTACATCTCAATAGATAGCTCTATCAGTTAGTTCTACTAAAATTCTAGCATTTTATTAACTTTCAAGTTTAAGATTGATAGTGTCAGGATAAAACTGTTCCTAACACTTTTAATATATTTACCACATACTTTAAAATTAGAAAGCAGATTCCAAAGCTTAATATAAAATATTGAGACATTGTCTTATTTCAGATTTTTATTGCTGTGATAAACCACCATAATCTAAAGTAGCTTGAGAAGGAAAGGACTTGTTGACCTTACATCTTGTAATTTCATCAATGCAAAAAGTATTGGCAGGGACTAAGGGCAATCAGTAACTTGGTAGCCAGAGCAGGAGCTTGGGCCATGAAGGATTTCTACAAACTTGCTTCTCATTGTTTCTTCATCCTGATTTGTTTTCCCCAGAGTTACCTTTTTATTTTAAGTTGATCATATGTAAAAGTTATGTCAAAGAGACTCAAGTCTGTCTGTTTCCTTGAGTGGGGTTTGATGATTTTCATACACGGTTCACACAACCACACATTCCTGTGGGCTAATGACAAGAGAGTTTTGAATATTGGAAAATAAGGAAAGAAGAACAGTGGAAGTATTGGAAATATGTCTGTTTTTCAATAAGAAAAAAGAAAGATTATCTCCCCCTCCCCAAACGGCACCCTGGGAAGAGCTTGTCTGGTTATGTGATATTTAGTGTATTATTTCCATTCTGACTCTGCACATTTGTGACTACAAAGAGCCTGGTTAAGAGCTTGAATTATATTTTGCTTTGGTTTGGGGCCTTGCCCTCTTCCAAAGCACCTGCAAGTTTGTGCCATTATCTGTATACCCCAGCAGATCTGCAAGCCTGGGCTAGTGTTTGTCCAGGTACTATGGGCCAAAGCCCTCCCCACCCTATGAGTCTTTTACCAGGCATTTAATTATTTTACAATTAAAGAGTTGAACTAGAAACTCTTAAATATATATAATAAATTCACAAATAAGTTTGTTGATCTTTTAATTTTTAAGGCACTTTCTTATTGGACTTGATATACAAGTAATAAAATTTATAATAATGATTCATTTAGCAGATTAGATTAATGATATTTTAAAAATTAAATAAATCTTTACTGAAAATGGAAATATAGATCTGAACTAGATTGATTACCCAGAATACATGAGATATTAAGTTCAGTACACAATAAACACAAAAAAGTCTACCCAGTGACACATACTAAAACATACAATTTCTAAAACTGCCTTGTGCATGATGACACTATTGTATTGTAGATCTATTTTCATTTAATATAAATTGAGTCATAGCGCGTTTCAATCTTACTCAACTCTAGCAAATACTGTATTTGTCAATAATGATAATTTCTGTAATAATATCAAGTCTGCAAGATGAAACCAGTCATAGAACACTTCATAATTTCATAAGTCATAACATTAAAGATTTTACAATAGAATTTTGTAATGCTTTTTAAAAATACAGTTTAGAAAGTCTTTTAATGCTGTTTTCTGAACTTGGGAATATTATTCCCCCTTACAACTGCTGAATACTATCCAAGGCATTCTGTGTAGAGTTGTATAATATTGAAGATCAACCCCAAGGCTCTCTACAGGTGACATATAGTAGTCTAACACTAAACTGCGCCCCCAGTTCAGAAATAGGCTTAATGCATCCCGGTATCACATTAATATCTAATACATTACTTATATTTTGAAAGACAGATTTGCAATATTTTAGTGAAGATTTACATTACAACAGAAATACCAAACATAGTTAGTACTATAATTAATGAATTAAAAATAAACATTTAATAGTTTTGTTGATCATAAGATGAATTAGATGTACCTGACAGGTTTGTCAGGTGTGAAATGCTTTAGGTAAGCTGGACCAGATTTTTCTATCATTTGTTACCAATATCTAGGACTATTATATCTGTCAGCTGGATACCTGCTCACATGCCCTTTTGTCCTCTATCAAAATTGCTGAGATTTTTTTGTACACATCCTGAGAGACACACGTTTAGCACATGATAGGGAATCTCATTAAGAACATACACATAACTAGTTTGTCAAATTTATAAATGTCTCTTTGGTCAAAGAAGTCACATGAGAAGTCCATATTTCAAGAGCTCAAAAAGTAAACACTACTCTTCCTTTAAAGAAACTTAACAAACTCATGTTTGAAAGGCTAAAAGTGAAGAAAGAAAAAGAAAGAACTATTTTTTTTCCAAATTCATTATACGACCAATGGTTCTGATTGAAGAAAGTTGAACTCAATGACTCATAATTCTTAAGAAAATAAATTTTAAGATATTAGAAATAATAATAGATTATTTACTCTGAGCCAATATAAATTGAGAATTCAAGACTAAAAACTCATGTTACTATATAAACAGAGTATTTATGCAAGAAAAATATGGTACAGTTTAAATATATTTTATTTACATAGAATGTATATGTTTAAAATTTACATAATTATCTATCATCAACTCACTATGATTTGTTGTATTCCATCCATTGTGGTTTACCTTTAGAAAGCTGTGTTTTTATTTGGACTCCAGAATTTTGCTGTCATGAAAACATGGAATAATGATTGATCCAGTTAGCATCATGCTTTTACCTTATTAGTTTCAGGGAAATTTTGATAGTTTTAAGATTTAATGCTTATATTACTTATCTGTTAAGAATTTTTAAAAGTGTAATGGTAAAAGCTTATTTCATTCTCTAACTTTGCTCTATTTAGTGTCAAAATTATATGACTAAGATTTGCACCACTTAGAGAAATTGAATGTGTTGATGTCTGGGGAGACTTATGGTTTTGTTTGCCATCTGTTACCGTGGAAACGAAGCCCTTGGAGAGATAAAATACATTGCTGAGTTTGAACATGTACCATGGAAACCAGGAAAGAGAAACTCACCTGTATGACAGGCAACTGCTGACATGCTGTGGAAAGAGGAAGGAGAAAAATAGTGAGGTGTGTATGTGTGTTAATTTATAATTTGTAATTTTATCATAACTTTTGTGTGTATGTAGATGCTACAGCATAATTGAGAGATATATGGTGTATTCTATTGAATAACCTGTTCTTTGATTAGAAATAAATAGTATAATAATTATGTTTTTCAAGATTGAAGAGGTCTTCCTCAGCAAAAAAGAATTCACATTAGTTATCATTATATTAAAATATGATTTCTGGATTGGCAACATGATTCAGAGGATAAAGGTTTTAACCTCCAGGTCTGAGTTCAAGCCTTAGACCCCGCATGATTGAAATCAGTTATGAAATTTTGCAGGTTGCCCTCTGTATTCCACAGGCATGCTGTAATATGTATATTTGCAGGCCTTCCTCATACATGCAAACACAGACATATAAATATGTGTATACAGACACATAAAAATACACACACTAAATAGATAAATGAAAAAATATGGTCGTTTTACAAAATACTAAATATGCTTTCCCATGTTTGTTTGTTTTCATTTTACACTTCTGATGTGATATTTAACATTGTATCCTATCGATCTTCATTTACTTATCACAGATTTTAGTATAATTAAAGATATCAGTATTTTTAATAAAATTATAAAACTCTAGTTGCCATCTTGTTGCTATAGAATAGAAGGTAGTAAACAGAGATTTATAACATTATTCTCAACAAAGAACCTAGATGCCCTTCAAAAAAAATGGATAAAGAAAATGTGATGCATTTACACAATGGACTACTACACAGTTGTAAAAAAAAAAAAAAAACAACTTGAAATTTGCAGGTAAACAGATGGGTCTAGAAAAAAAAAAAAAGATGAGTAAGGAAGTTAGGACCGTGAGGGGCTGGTTCACCTACTGAGACAGTGTGCCTGAACTAATGGGAGCGCACCAATCCAGCTGGACTGGGACTGAATGAGCATATGATCAAATCAGACTCTCTGAATGTGGTGGCGAATGTTGGCGGACGGAGAACCCATCAACAATGACACCAGGACCTATCTCTTCTGCATGTATTATCTTTTTGGGAACCGAGTCTTTTTGGATGCACTCCTTCCTAGGCCAGGAGGGAGGGGGGTGGGCCTTGGGCACCATTCCCTCTTTCAAGGAAGAAGGGGGAGGGAGGAGGGGTGGGGGGTTAGCGGGAGGGGACCGGGAGAAGGGGAAGAAAGGTAAAATTTTTATTTCTTTAATTATG
>PVIU01022215.1:0-29831 GCA_004026605.1 Ondatra zibethicus | reverse complement strand
TAGCTTTATCACTTTTATGTAATTATTATATTTATAGTATTAATTGGTTTTCTGAGAGCCACGATTAACAACTGTGGATTAAATTTGGTATTTCATTAGTATCTTAGAACATTTCACCTGCTTCTCTATTGATCTGGACAGTAGGTCAGCTCTGTTTTGTATTCTTTGCACAGAGTACTCATTGACATTTCCCATGTGACGTCAGTCTGGGAATTGTCAGGGTTGCTGCTGTCTTATATGAATGTGTTATGCCAGAGTTCATAGCTTTTCATTCCAAATTAAGAAAATAATATGTGTACCCTCAACTCTCCTCTTACCACAAAAACAGCCCATTCATCAGTAATTTATTCTCTGATACTGGTACAATATACTGCTTTTTCAGAAATAGCTACTTGACTACAACTACGTGCTAGGTTCTGTGCTACGGTTATTTTCATCTTAGGTAAAGATTTTTCCCCCTGTTCAAAATCAAGTACCTATGAGTATTATACTTGGCAGCAGTCACTATGAACGAATTGAAAATAGTTGTCTTGGGCTGATTGGATCAAGGTATAGTGGTTGTTAATGATACTTAAGAAAAACACTACAACATTCAAGGAGAAAGAGAGAGAGTGAAAGAAGGAGAGAGAGAGAGAGAGAGAGAGAGAGAGAGAGAGAGAGAGATTGCTTGCTGTGATGTATGGTGTTATTTCTTACAAAAAGAACAACATTCAAGCCCCCACCTCTCAAAACAGTTTTCTTAAAGGAGGGTGGAATCTTATGAAGCAGAAGCAGTGTCATGCTTAAAGCACTTGTCACTAAATTGAGTAAACTCTTTCTCTTGCACTACTCTAAGGATTGAGGGCTACAGCCAGGGTGAGAAGCATGGATTTTTTTCTTCACATTTTTTATTAAAGGAGTTAAAATAGATCTAAGACTAATGAAATGGCTCCGTGGGTTAAGGCCCCTGCTACCAAACACAGATACCTGAGCTCATGATCCAGAACATATAGGGTAGAAGAAATGACTCAAGTTATCCTCTGACCTCCATTTGTATGCCTTGGCACATGTCCCCACCCCACAAGTTAAATAAGCAATTATAAAGTGAACTGAAGATTATCACTGTAGCACTTCATTTCTGTATCACTTATATTCTCTATGTAACAAATCATGTTCAATTTATCACCTTACAACAAATTTGAAGCTCACTGTCATAGGTATCAGTATAGAAGTTCCTCTGCCTGAACTCAGTTGGCCTTATTGGCTGGCACCTAAGGTGGATTCACTCCTGAGTTTGACATTTTCAGGTTGTCAGTTCTACTAACACAGGGAACTGCAAGTTTCACATTCTACTTACAGGGTGCAGGGATCTCAAAAGCAGCAATAGACAAAATCCCAACACAAAGTTGAACAAAGTCACCTGCATCACAGACTGGTCAACACTGCAGAACAGTGTGGCTATTTTATCTTCAATGTAAATCTCATCTTTTAATAGAAAGCCTTTTTGTAAACTATTTTTTGCAGTTGACTACTGCCTCTCCGTTGCAGATCTTTCAGAAAGCTGCAACTGTTACTGTCTACTAATTGTTTCTGTCTCCCCTCAAAAACTGATTTTTTTTAATTAAGGAAAAATAGAAACAGTAGATTATGCTTTGCAGAGCAATATGTGCTTTAAAGATTAAGTGACTAGGCCAATACCCAAATGAGACACAATCATTTCCAGGAAGATTAACAAAACGCTCACCAGGTGCTATTTTTAAAACCAAGATGATCTTCAGTGCTGACAAGTGATAGTGCTTTCATAGCAGAATATCTCCACCGGGAAAAAATAAAAAGGACTATCAGCTGGTGGTGCTTTGTCTGATGAAAGATGCTGCCAGAGACAGAGAGCCTGGAGACAACTGCAGGGCTTGCTATTGTTTGGTATTGTTAATGTGCCCTTAAAGCAGAGTGGTGTAGGAGGTCCTTCTGACTGTGTGTTGCTTTCATTGGTTGAATAAAGAAACTGCCTTGGCCTTTTGATAGGGCAGAACTTAGATAGGTGGGGAAGACAGAACAGAATGCTGGAAAAAAGGCAGAGAGAGAGCCGCCATGGAGACGCCAAGTTAGACATGCTGAATCTTTCCCAATAAGCCACGACCTCATGGTGACATACAGATTATTAGAAATGGGTTAAATCAAGATATGAGAGTTAGCCAATAAGAGGCTAGAGCTAATGAGCCAGGCAGTAATTTAATTAATTCAATTTCTGTGTGATTATTTCAGGGGTTAAACTAGCCAGGCGGCAGGATGCAGCCCGTTCCTCCTACTACAGCGGAGAATATATGGAATAACACAGAGCATCTGCATGCCAACTGGGCTGATACTTCAAGTCATTTCACGGCTTAAATTTTATGGATTATAGCTTGATTTAGGACTTGTTCCTCCCTGGAAGCTTGTACTAGTTCCCATTTAGAAATGTTCTTCAGCTGGGCCACATGCCTTTAATCCCAACACTTGGGAAGCAGAGGCAGGTGGATCTCTGTGAGTTCAAGGTCAGCCTGGTCTACAGAGCTAGTTTCAGAACAGCCAGGGCTGTTATACAGAGAAACCCCATCTCAAAAAACAAAACAAACAAAAGAAGTGTTTTTCTTCAACCTATATCAATATATACGTGTGTGTGTGTGTTTCCAGGAGAGCAGTCTGAGGCACATCAGGAAGGAGAATGAAGGGAAGAGACCTCGCTACATTCACATCATCATAACAGGTTCCCCTCATAGCCCCAATATAATAATTTTAAGCTCTCTCTAGTCTAAAAATACTTTTGTGAGAAATTCTCTATAAATATTAGTATAGATTATGTAAGACAAACTCTGTATATAGTAGGGAAAATAGCACTCAATTTCAATGGATTTCTAAACAGTCATGGATACAACTGGAACACTTCGTATGCAATTCGCCCCTGATACTTAGTTCACCATTACAGGGGCCAAAGTCTGTATCTGTGTTCCAACACAATTGCGATAGTGCGGGGCTCATTGTGTTCATGTTCGGGCATTTGTAGGTATTCATTCCTACACTTCCATAATTAAATGTCCTCTCTTCAGCATTTGTTTTTCTACCAAGAACACTATGACGGTGAACAAGGGATTGGAGAATTTTACCTTACAGAAATGAGAACATATTGTGAAATAAAATTGAAACTATTCAGATCATAAGAATATTTACTGCTCTGAATAATATAGTTGTGAATAAAAATTTGATCAGTGTTTTGGGGTGAAACTCAAATATGAAATATAAGTTTATTTTTCATCTCACAGAACATATTTCAGAAGATGATTGCCAAATGTCATTCACAACCTAAAGAAATTGACATTTATTTATTAATACGTAAACAAATAACAAATATCATAGACTATATGCAAGCTCCTGAAATATAAAAATCATAATGTAGACAGAGTTTTTTTTATTAAAAATTACCTTACCAATTGTTCTTGCCAGTGCAATTTCTTAGTTTTAAAAAATTCTTATCCAAATCTCTCTTCATTTTTTCTTGTAATAATGAAAATCAATACAATGTTACACATTATTTTTGACTAGTAATTCTTAATAATTGAGGAAATTTTACTTCTGTGATGTTTAGCTATCTATAGACATTTTAAGTTCTCAAAACTGTAGGGAAAAACAATAAAAATGCAAAACAGCATCCACAACTGAAGGGTTGCCTACCAGAGCATAGTAATGAGGGCCCTCAATGTCAGTGTTGCTATGGTTAAGAGACCCTTTAAAGCACTTCTCACATAAAATGCACACAACACAAACTCTATTTTAAGGAGAAGTTTGTTTTGTAAATACAGAATCAAATTACTGTCTTTGCCACATGTTTCCACTTAAGGAACAAAGATTTCTTTTTAACAAAACTCTTTCAAAAACTCAAATTGGAGGGAATACCTCCAAACTGCTTGTAATGGACCAATAAGCTGCCTTGACACAACAGCCAGGAAATGCCCACGAGAAGAAGAGTTGCAGTTCTTGTCCCTTTTCATCTTAGAAATGAACATCTTCAACACAAAAGAAATCTCCCTCACAGTAAGTTTTTGCTAAACAAATAAACAAGTCAATAACACTAATGCCCTCATTACTTGGGTGTCCACTGACAAGACAACAATGCCCGTGGGTTGGTGGAGGGTGCCGAGATAAACCACTCTGAAGACAATTTCAGGGAACAGTTTCACAGAACAGCATCTGCTTTATTGCCTGTGTTCAACTGTTTATACAGTGGAAGCCTATTGATTGTTACTGGTTAGCACATTCCCTCAGATTAGATAGTGAGCACTCATACCTCCAAGGTCTCTGTGAAAGGAACATGTCAGAGGAGATGTGGAGAGTGTGTACTCATCCACAAGTCAGCTACCCACTACTCATACTACTTCCGAATTCAGTAAGCATCTGGCGCACGATTGTTATTTAGACGTGCAGTGTGCCAAGTGGGCCGGCTGCATGGTCATGCCTGCATTATCCCTTACACACTAATGAAGGACTAACGATACAGTTTTAAAGGGTGTCTTTGGGAATTCACTTTCTTCAATGAACCACTTTAAAAATTATTTTAGGTAACATAAGTAAGAATTTCACACTTAGTAAAATCTTGCATGTCTTTTCCCAGCTCTGTTTAATGTTATAGCTTATAGCTGTAGTACATTGATTGTGCCTAGTTTACATTGTTCTGCTAGTTTAGTGTGGAACCCACCTTGTCAAGTTGCATTTAGGTACCATGATTACATAAAAATCTTCAATTTATATTGCTTTTGACAGTTTTCCTTATGTTTCATAACCTTAGCAGTTCAGGTAATTTCTAACAATACTTGAATGAAGGTTTAGCTAAAGATATCTCATGTCTAGTCTGGATTTTTGATATTTATTTAAAAACTAAAAATGTACAAAGTATGAAATGACCCATTGTATAATATGTTACAAATGAAACTATAAAGTCATATCAGTTGTCTGTTAATGGTATTCTAGCTTTGGCCATTGGGTTTTTCCAGTATGACTTCTGAGTTCTTCCAGGTTATCTACCCACTTCATTACGGATGTTTATTTCTTTTGGTTTTGTTGTTGTTGTTGGTGGTGGTGGTTTTCAAGACAGGATTTCTCTTCATAATAGTCCTGGCTGTCCTGGAATTTGCTTTGTAGACCAGGATGGTGCAGAACTCACTGAGCTCTGCCTGCCTCTGCCTCCTCCCAAGTGTAAAGATTAAAGGCATGTATCACCACTGCCAGGCTCTTGATTAAGGTGATATCTATGTGATTTCTTAAGTTTTTTACATACTTCTCTGGAGTTATACCCCATTTTCATACTATATTTAATAAAAGTGAGTCAATAGGTCAAATCCACAATCAGAGCAAAGAAAGTTAAACTTAACTTTATTGCTAAATCTTCTCAATCATGGCAGGAAATAGAGACAGAAACCTTGGTTTTATTTATAGTCAGAGGGATAATACCAGCTGCATGCAAGTTTGTCATTTGGTTTTTACCTTTTTCTTTCTAAAAGTGAAAAAAATATTACTGATGAAACAAAGGAATAGAAGGCATTCCTATACATTTCTTTCAAATTTTAGCTGGATCTGGAAAATAAATAATCATTTACCTCTCTTTCTATAAGCATACAAACACTGATTTATTAACTGATTGATTGGTGTGTATATGTGTGTATGTGTGTGTATGTACTTGGTGTGTTTTGATGTGTGAGTGTAGGTACGCACACATATGTGAAATCAAAGGACAGCCTCATGGTTCCATCCTTACCATGCTTGAGGCAGAATCTCTGTTGTTTTGCTGATGGGCTACATAAATAGAGGCACCCTTGCCCCTTATTTTATTTTTTAAATGCTTTGAACTCATTTCATTAGAAACATAAAACTAAATCAAATAACCATGACAAAATTAAATGCTTACTGTTTGACATGAAAAATAGATTGAGGTTCTTGAGTATATATTCATATATACAAAATACCAGCAATATTTAGCTGCATAAAAAATAAATTTTCTTCTCATTTTTCCATCTTTGTCAAAGCATCTTATTGCATGTTTTATATATGCATAGTGGTCAAGAGTTCTTAGTTGATCCCTTTTCAGTTATAAGTGCTGAATTCACAGTGGCACTTAGTAAAGTGATTGCTACATGTGGGGAGTTGTCAAGCATTTCTAACCAAAGTTTACTGAAAAGAAGGTTCTTGTGATAATTGCTCCTTCCTGTGTGGCTTTTGAAATCAGAAACAATAATTCATTAATGGAGCAAGCTGAGTTCTCTAATAATATACCAGTTATCCATTAACTTGGAAAGCAACTTAACTTGAATACTGAAGATATATTTTGTAACATGATTGTGTATGTTCCTGCATTTTTATACTTTAAGGATATTTCATTTTGGGGGGAGGTTACAAACTCCATTTATATATTTTTATTCATTCTAACACTCACTTAAGCATTTTTTTATATTTTAGGATATTATATTGTAAGTCTTCATTTTTATTTTTTTGAATTGAGCTACACATTTTTCTCCACTCCCCTTTTTTCTTCATCTTTCCCCACCTACCTTCTCCTATGACTCCCACACTCCCAATTTATTCAGGAGATCTTGTCTTTTTCACCTTCCTATGTAGATCCATGTATGTCTCTCTTAGGGTCCTCTTTGTTGTCTAGTTTCTCTGCAGTTCTGGCCTGGAAAAGATGGGTAGACAAGGTAAGAACACACACAACACCACAAAGAACAATAAAACAGTAAAAACTAGTGGCCCCACAACAGCAAGACTTGAACAACCAAATCTAAATGAAGCAGAAGAAAATGACCTAAAAATAACTTTAGGAGAATGTTTGAGGCCCTTAAAGAGGAAATGAAAATTTCCCTCAAAGTAATGGAAGAAAAGACAAACAAAAAATTGGAAGACATCAACAAATCCCTTACAGAAAACCAAGAAAAAGCAATCAAACACATGAAAGAAACTTTTCAAGACTTGAAAACTGAAATAGAGACAATAAAGAAAACACATGCCAAGGGAATTATAGAAACAGAAATTGTGAGAAAATGATCAGGAACCACAAATGCAAGATAAACAGCAGAATACAAGAGATGGAAGATAAAATCTCAAGAGCTGAAAATACAAAGAGGAAATAGACTTATTGGTCAAAGAAAACATTAAATCTAACAAAAACTTAACATAAAATATCCAAAAAGTATGGAACACTATGAAAATACCTAACCTAGGAATAATAGGTATAGAAGAAGGAGAAGAAGTCTAACTCAAAAGCACAGAAAATATATTTAACAAAATCATAGGAGAAAACTTTCCTAACCTAAAGAAACATATGCCTATGAAGATACAAGAAGCTTACAGAATACCAAATAGACTAGATCAAAAAAGTCACCTGACACATAATATTCAAAATATTAAACATACAGAATAAGTAAAGAATATTAAGAGCTGCAAAGGAAAATGTCCAAATAACATATAAAGGCAGATCTGTCAGAATTACACCTGACTTCTCGATGGAAACAATGAAAGCCAGAAGGTCATGGCCGAGCATTATGCAGACATTAAGAGACCACGGTTGCCAGCCCAGACTACTATACCCAGAAAAACTTTCAATCACTGTAGAAGGACAAAACAAGATATTCTATGACAGAACCAGATTTAACCAATACTGTACCACAATCCCAGCTGTATACAAAGTACTAGAAAGAAAACTCCAACACAAGGAAGTTGGCTACATCCACAGAAGCACAGACAATATATTATTTCACAGCAGCAAATCCTAAAAAAGGGAAAATCTCACAAAACAACAACACCAACAACTAAAACTAAAATAACAGGAGATAGTAATCCCTGGTCATTAATATCCTTTAATATAAATGGACTCAACTCACCTATAAAAAGGCACAGGCTAAAAGATGGGATTCGAAAACAGAATCCATCCTTCTGGTGCATACAAGAAACACACATCAACCTCAAAGAAAGACATCGTGTCAGAATAAAGGGTTGGAAAAATATATTCCAATCAAATGGAACTAAGAAACAAACTGGTGTAGGTATCCTAATATCTAACAAAATAGACTTCAAACTAAAATCAATCAAAAGAGACAAAAAAGGACATTTCATATTAATAACAGAAAAAATCCATCAAGAGAAAATCTCAATACTGAATATCTATGCCCTGAATACAAGAGTATCCTCATATGGAAAAGATCACAAATTAAAACCCACACAGTAACACTCCACTCTCACCACTATATAGGTCTGTTAGACAAAAAATTAAAAGAGAAATAAGGTAACTAACAGATGTTATGACTCAAATGAACTTAACAGATATCTATAGAACATTCCACCCAAACAAAAAAGAATATGCCTTCTTCTCTGTACCTCATGGAACCTTCTAAAAAATTGACCACATTCTAGGTAACAAAACAAATACCAACAGATAAAAAAAATTGGAATAACCCCATGCATCTTTTCGGATCACCATGGCTTAAAGTCAGAATTCAAGAGCAACACTAATTCCAGAAATCCCACAACACATGGAAATTAAACAATGCTCACCTGAATCATCAATGGGTCAAAGAAGAAATAAAGGAAGAAATTGAAAATGACCACACTACATACCCAAATTTATGGAACACAATAAAAGAAGTGTTAAGAGCAAAGTTCGTAGTACTAAATCCCTACATAAAGAAGCTGGAAAATCCTACACTAGTGAATTAACAGAACATGTGAAAATTTAGAAAAAAAGAGAAGCAAGCCCATCCAGAAGAACTAGATGGCAGGAAATAAGAGAGCTGAAATCAACAAAATAGAAACAAAGAAAACAATGCAAAGAATCAATGAGACAAAGAGTTGGTTCTTCAAGAAAATCAATAAAATAGACAAACCTTTATCCAAACTAACCAAAAGGCAGAGAGACAATATTCAAATTAACAAAATCAGAAATGAAAAGGGGGACATAACAACAGACATGGAGAAAATCCAGAGAAGCATTAGGTCATATTTCAAAATCTATACTCCACAAATTTGGAAAACTTAGAGGAAATGGACAACTTTCTGGATAAATATCACTTACCAAAATTAAATCGAGACCAGATAACCAAATTAAATAGACCTATAACTGCTAAAGAAATAGAAACAGTCATCAAAAGTCTCCCAACCAAAAGTACAGATGGTTTCAGCTCAGAATTCTACAAGATTTTCAAAGAAGAACCACTACCAACACTCCTCAAATTATTCCACACATTAGAAACAGAAGGAACATTGCCAAATTCTTTTTATGAGGCTACAATTGCCCTGATAACCGAACCACATAAAGACATTACTAAGAAAGAGAATTACAGACCAATCTCACTCATGAACATTGATGCAAAGATACTAAATAAAATAATGGCAAATTGAAGCCAAGAACACAACAGAAACATCATCAACCATGATCAAGTCAACTTCATCCCAGAGATGCAGTGATGCTTCAACATATGAAAATCTGTCAATATAGTTCATCACATAAACAAACTGAAAGATAAAAATCACATGATCTTCTCATTAGATGCTGAAAAAGCCTTCAAAAAATACCACATCCTTTCATGATAAAGGTTTTGGAGAGAGCTGGGATACAAAGAACATATCTAAACATAATAAAGGCAGTATACAGCAAGCAAACAGCCAACATTG
Organism: Ondatra zibethicus; assembly: GCA_004026605.1. Classification (NCBI taxonomy): domain Eukaryota; kingdom Metazoa; phylum Chordata; class Mammalia; order Rodentia; family Cricetidae; genus Ondatra; species Ondatra zibethicus. The sequence goes on along the minus strand of PVIU01022215.1, from coordinate 20,162 downwards.
AACTAAATGGTGAGAAACTCACAGTGATCCCAATGAAATCAGGAGCAAGACAAGGTTTTCCACTCTCTCCATATCTGTTCAATATAGTTCTTGAGTCCTAGCTAGATCAATTAAGACACCAAAAGGAGATGAAGGGGATACAAATCAGAAAAGAAGTCAAATTCTCACTATTTGATGGCGATATGATAGTTTACATAAGCGATTCCAAAAATTCTAACTGGAACATCTACAACTCATAAGCACTTTCCGTAATGTAGCATGATACCAAGATCAACTCAAAAAATCAGTAGCCTGCCTTTACACCAAAGATAAACGGGCCGAGAAAGAAACATCATCCTTCACAATAGCCACAAATAGCATAAAATATCTCAGAGTAACTCTAACCAAACAAGTAGAAGACCTGTATGACAAGAAATCTTTGAAGAAAGAAATTGACGAAGACACCAGAAAATGGAAAGATCCCCCATGCTTTTGCGTAGGTAGAATTAACAGTAAAAATAGAAAAAAGAAAGTATATTTAACAAATGGTGCTGGCATAACTGGATATCAACATGTAGAAGAATGAAAATTGATCCATGTCTATCACCATGCACAAAACTCAAGTCCAAATGGATTAAAGACCTCAACATAAAGACAGCCATTCTGAACCTCATAGAAGAGAAAGTGGGAAGTACACTTGAATGCATTGGCACAGAAGACCACTTTCTAAATATAACCCCAGTAGCACAGACCTTGAGAGAAATAATTAAATGGGACCTCCTGAAACTGAAAAGCTTTTGTAAAGCAAAGGACATGGTCAGCAAGACAAATCAGCCGTCTACAGAATGGGAATGGATCTTCACCAACCCCGTATCTGACAGAGGTCTGATCTCCAAAATAAACAAAGAACTCAAGTAATTGTTCAAAAAGAAAAGAACAAATAATCCAATAAAAAATGTAGTACAGACCTAAACAGAGAGCTCTCAACAGAGGAATCTAAAATGGCTAAAAGACACTTGAGGAAATGTTCAACATCCTTAGTCATCAGAGAAATGCATATCAAAACAACTCTGAGATTCCATCTTACACCTGTAAGAATGGCCAAGATCAAAAATACTGATGACAACTTATGCTGGAGAGGATGTGGGGTAAATGGAACACTTTTTCATTGCTGGTGGGAGTGCAAACTGGTACAGTCCCTTTGGATATCAGTATGACAATTTCTCAGAAAATTAAGAAACAACCGTCCTCAAGACCCAGCAATATCACTTTTGGATATACACCCAAAGGATGCTCAATCTTACTGTAAGGACATGTGCTGTACTATGTTCATAGCAGCATTATTTGTCATAGCCAGAACGTGAAAACAACCTAAATACGCCTCGACTGAAAAATGGATAAGGAAAATGTGGTACATTTACACAGCAGAAAAAAAATGACATCTTGAAATTTGCAGCAAACTGGATGGATCTAGAAAACATCATATTGAGTGAGTTAACCCAGACACAGAAAGATAAATATTATATGTACTCACTCATAAGTGGCTTTTAGACGTAAAGCAAAGAAAAACCAGTTTATAATCCACAATCCCAGAGAACCAAGACAACAATGAGGACCCTAAGAGAGACATACATGGATATAATCTACATGAGAAGTAGAAAAAGACAAGATCTCTTGAGTAAATTGGGAGTATGGGGACCATGGGAGAAGTTTGAAGGGGAGGGGAAAAGAAGGAAGGGGAGAATAATGTATAGCTCAATAAAGTCAATAAAAAAATAAAGTATTTTAAATGTTCCATTTCTTTGATAACTACATTAAGTTAAATGGTTTACATTAGGACACTATGGGACTGATTTAACACCTAAGATAACTGTTTTCTAATTAGACTTCAGCTGATATGGAATGACTGGGACCTGTTTAATATAAATGGTGTGAAGTGACATATCATTCTAACAATGGTTAAATGCATATTTATGACTGCATGTTTATGTAAATACCACAAGGCTAGAAATCAGAGTAAATAGCAATTCTGAGAAAAATCCATAAATTTTTAAATTATATTAGTATATAAAATTCACAGGAGTGATAAAACCAACCTAAGTGGTTTTGTTCAGAGGGGCTGTTGAGTCCTCTGAGATTCTTGCTACAAACTCTGGGCACTATGCCTCTCTGATTCCCAAATCTCTCTCAACTCAATGGTAGTTCAGGCTACTCTGAATTGTGACTTATGCATAGTCTTTCAGCTGATGCTGCAGATTTCTTCTTGCCTATTTTCTGATTTTTCCCCTTTTATTGAAAACAAATTATTTTCTCATATAATATATCCTGATTATAATTTCCCTTCCCTTTCGTGAAATCCTGTTATTACCTGTAATCCTATGTCTTAAAGGTCATTTTTCAATGAATCTTATATTTCAAATGTTGAACTTTTCTGTAGGCAGTCAAATTTGGTAATAGTTACTCCTGTGATGGCAAGTGAATGTGCCCACATTCATTCTTAAATTTATTTCATTGATTTACTTGTGAAAATATGTTGCATGCTTTAGGTACTGGTGAAGTCAAATGTCTAATATAACACTTGGAGATAAGACTTTGGGGAGGTGCCTGGAAATGAAGGTAAATCCTTCATGATTGACATTTATACCTTTGTAAGAAATGCTTCAGAAGAGCTCTTCCCACTGTGTGAAGACATGACAAAGACTCGACCACTTGTTTAACCAGGAAATGTACCATTATTCGATTTAAATCTACTGGAGCTTAGTCTTGGAACTTTAAACTTCAGTACTATGAATAATTAATTGATTATTGGTTAAAAATACCTAGTTTAAAGTAATTTTTGTTACTGACCTACTGTTTCAGTGGGTCTCAGAGGTATGTCCTTGATAGAGAAAACATGTTACCGGGGACAAGCTATGTGGTTTCAAAGACTCATATGTATTTATATGTCAGCATGTATATATTCGAGTACACACAGTTTTGAAAGTAATATATTCATATATAAGACATGAATTCCACTAGCATAGCTACACACATATGTAGTAGTAAGATATTCTATTCCTGTAACAACCAACAACTTGGGAAAGGAGAGAGCTTATTTCACTTTACTTTCAGGTCACAATCCATCACTGAATAAAGTCAAGGAAGAATCTTAAAGCAAATATCTGGAGGCTGACATCATAGAGGGATATTGCTTGCTGGTTCATTCTTGATGTGCTTACCCACAGGTTTATGCTTAGTTAGCTTTGTTATATAGTTCAGGATCACCTACAAATGACTGGTGCCGTGGACCATGGACTAAGCACTCCTGCATCAATTAACAACCATAGCAATTCCTTGTAGGGGGCGTGTCTGACATATACCTTCCCCAGTCATGGCTTTGCTTTCAAATAAATCTAGGCTGTACCAAGATGCCAATTAAAGATAATTGGGACACTGACACTATCTACCTCTTATATGAGGAGGAAGAGCAGGCAAGAAGAAAGAAGAAACGGAAGAAGGATTGAGGATATTCACCATCGATTCATGCATTTGAATACTTGGTTCTCAGTTGTTAGCACTGTTTCAGTAGGTCTAGGCAGGATGTGCTTGATAGACAAACCATGTTACTGGGGACAAGTTTTGTGATTTCAAAGACTCATGCCACACCCTGTGCTCACTTTCTCTCTCTGCTTTGTGCTTGTGATTCAAGGTGAGAGCTCTCAGAATTCTACTCCAACTGCTGTGCTCGCAAGCTTTCTTCCATGCTTTCCCGCTGTGATGACTTCTATTTTTCTGGAACCATAACCCAAACAAACTCTTCCTTCTGTAAGTTTCCTTGTCCAGAGTCTTTGACATTGTAACGGCAAAGCTATTAGTACAGAGACCAAGAAAATGTAACATGGGGTTATGAAGAAAGACAGAGTGCAATCACAAGGACACATTAATCATGAAAGAGGGTATACATCTAACTGATTTCTGGTTTAAACCTGTCTTAGTTTATTGTTTGTTATGGTGGATAAGTGAATAAACCCTTAATTGAGAGTGAAAATGTAAAACCTTATGTGAAGTTCCACTCGAAGTGAATATCAGCACAGAACAACCTGAAGCCATCTCTAATATCATATAACTTAGCGGTTAGCTTCAAGATCCATAAAAAAATGACACCCCAAGCATCTTAGTGTAAGTCACCACACCCCATTGAATATGTTTCCCCCTGTTTGGCTGACTTATTGGAAGCAAGGCCAGCAAACAATGCCAGAACACCAGGTTCCTGGAAGGAATCAAGCATGTCCTTCTGGAAAGCTTAGCAGCTCATAAAGTCAGAGGGAAATGATTGAAGGAAGTTGCAATGATTATAAATGGTGAGTGGAATAAAGGGGGGCAGATTCCTTGCCTCACACTCAGGGCCAGGACATCAGTCATCCTGCACTTCTCCTGAGAAGCTTGGCTAGCAGGCAGGATACCTTTCCCCAAACACTAACATGATATATGATCTAATTTCAACTTTCAAATAGAGCTTTCTTCAGAGTAGACAAGTCACAACAGTTATATCTAACCTCTTTAGTGTTCTTGGCTGTTTGGTGAGGTTGAAATGCAGAGGGCTGTGGAGGAGATGGATGTGGCTTATGAACTTTACAATAGCCGAAAGACAAAAAAGACAGAAAAAAGTACCAACACGTTTCTTCTTTATCTCTTTTTCCTCCTCTTTTCTTTATATCTATAATCATTTTCCATTCTTCTTAGTTTTCTTTGTACATTAAAATTTTTTTAAAATTCTGAAATAAATTTGTCTATGTTAGAAACTCATAATGAAATACTTGTACTTATTTGATTATTTTAATGCATGGTCAAAAAGAGTAGAAATATTTTACAGGCATCTTAATTTCTATTAAAAGGACAGAAACAAATCAGGAGAGAAACATGAATGTATAGCAATAGGCAGGACATTTAATGAAGCTGAAAGGTATGGGCTAGTGTGAGCACCTATATTAAACCAACCAGGAATGCATGCAGCAGTCAGAACAGAGACCATTTCTGACACCAGAAATGACATAGGAGAGTAACAGAAAAATAGATGAAATACGCAGTCTATGAAAGTACATAAAGGTTGGTGACAAACACATCATCACTGTGCATCATGACTTATCCTAATTAAGGAAGTAGTAGATATAAAAATAAAATTGTAGATTTTTTTAAGGTTTCAAAACTTTTTATTACCTTTTTGAATTTCACACATGGACATAATGAAATATGAATGTATGTACATCCCTCCTTCCCAAATTTTCTTCTTCAGCATTTTGACCGGTTATGTATCTGTCCACTGGTGTTGTCTTCTGCAAAAGAGGATTCTGGAAATAAGTAATGCCCTATTTTGTGGGTGGGTATAAACATAAATATTTTGAAAAGGATTTGAGCAGGTGACCAATTAACCAAAAAACAATAATAGGCTTTGCCCATAAGCCTATTACTTATTGAGTCATGGGCTTTGGACATTATTACAGTGCCAGGCACAAAAGCCCCTCCTGTGAAACAGTGTGAACATAACTCAGAGTACTGCTACAATGCTGTATTTTATCCTATAAAATCTGAAGCTTCCTCACATTCTCTTTTTATAATCTCCTCTGGCCATATGAGAAACACATTTCTTTTTCAAAATAGAAATATAATTAAACTTATTCTTTAGTTGCTAAATGCTTCTTTTTCCTCAGCCATATATTTGGAGAGTGAACTTTTGTTTTGTTTCAATCTTTAGCCACCCTGGCCTGTAACTTATGTGGCCAGTGTAGCTTCAAATTCATGCCAATTCTGCCTCTAAGTACCAGGTTTATTAACGTGAGCCACCATGTCTGGCCTAAATGTTCTTCTTGATCACAAGATTAGACAGTTTCACCATTAACTTCAACATTTTGAAACTTAAGTTGGAGATGAATTGGATTGTATACCATTGAACAAGTTGCTGAAGATTGCCCAAATGGTGCTATTTCAGAGCACAAGATCAAACACATCCACTAAAAAATTGCTTGCACATCCTCCACACCCTTAGTGAGCAAAACTTTCAACTTGGATTACTAACATTGCAGAGAATTCATGTTTTCAAGAATAACTTATTTTACTTTTCATAAATCAAGGTAATAAAGACGTCAAATGTATTATTGGCCTGTTTTCTTTGAAGCTTAACGAGTACACTTAATATCACTATTTAAACATTATGCTTTGGGCTTACTTTGTATTAATTCATTCTAATGGTGAAAACCCACAGTGTTAATAGCACTAAATGCTTAGAAAGACACTGAAATCTTAAATATCTTGTTATATTTCTTGTAATGAATAAGGAAATGCTATAACCTGAGAAAATAATATATATTAGATTTATTTTGTCTTATACTTCTGACTCAAGATCAAAGGGCCATATCTTACAATGGCCTCATTGCTGCCAAATTCTGAGGTAGTTCAGAATATCCCATGGAGAGGAACAAGGACTGTGCCTGAATGTGTCCAGAATTACTCTCCAGCAACCCATTAATGAGAGCAGAGTTCTAGCTATCAATTAAGGTTTCAAATTTTAATAACATACAATGAATATTAAATTTCAGCATGTGTTTCAGATCATCCCAACCTCACTTAAACTGAGCAATAAGCAAAGGGTCACACTTATTCCTGTGGTCATTTTGTTTATGCCTTTAAGCTTTTCTCCGTTTATTACTGGAACATGTGAGATCTATGTCCTATTTCTTTATTTCTTTGGGTAAATAAAATCAAAATGTGGCAGTGACGATTGTCTCTCATGTGTACAGAGGCAGCGTAATCCTGGGCAGTGAGGCTGCACTGAGGTTGACTAAAGGCTGCTGTGCTCAGATCTTAACAGAATTCAATACCAATAAGTCCCTCACTGAATTTCACACAGTACCTAAATATTCTTGGGAGACTAAAATCCCATTAATACATAGCTATTTCTTTACTGTGCATAGAAAATTGATATACTATTAATAGCCTATATGCTTATGCTGACATTTTAATTTTGTAAGTGAATACTATGATATAGAAAGCAAGCAAAAAACCAACACAGAACATCATCAACAACAAAAAACAGACTTGAAGGTGGGTATTTGTTTTGTATAGACATGTTCCATCTGCTCCTGATTCTGGTGACATAGGCTTCTTCACTCCAGGGCTCTAGGATGTGTTAGATTCCCTCCTTCACATGAGTATTTCTGTGGTTGGAACTTGATGCCTTTGTTATGATGACTCTATCTACTCCTGATATAGAAAAACCTCAATTCCAATTCCCTGCTATGTATATGTTTGCTCCTTGTTCTAGTATATTTTGGTAGATTTAAAGTTCAGTTCAGCAATCATGTTCATATAATGGTGTCCATTCTTCAAACACCTGTCTTCTAAGACGCATTTGCACGTTAATAACATACACATAGACATTGTTTGCTGCGAGAACATTGTGCTGTGTGAAACGCTTCCAGATCAGGCTGGTTTCCTTCAACTTTGCTTTCTCTAATGGGTTATCTGAGGAACAACTGGATATCACTAGAAAAGGAGGGAAACAGAAAGAAGGGAAAAGAGAAGAAACAGAGACTCAGTTGATATGATGGGATGCCCCTGGGAATTATTTCTTCAATGTTGGTTCACTTTTACTTCAACTCTCCAATTAAGAAAGAGTTAAATGCCTATGAACAACCGTATATCCCTCTACACACACACACACACACACACACACACACACACACCAAACAAACAAACAAACAAACAAACATGTTCCATCAAAAGAAAGTAAAAGCCTCACTAAACAAAAGTAAATAATATATAGTTGGGCAATACTTTTTCATAGACTGGATCTTAGTAGAACAGTATAATTCTTGAAGGAAATAATTTCAGAAGAAACAAACACAAAAACTGCTGATAGAAAGCCCTGGTGGTTACTAAGAAGACAGTAGACAAGATCTATTGTAATAGTGAGCTATCAGTAGCGATTATGTTCATGCAAATCTCCTATTTTTCCTTTTACCAATGATGAGATTGCAAAGTAAAAAGAAAGGAGATAGAGAAAGACATGACTGTCAATGGAGAAAAGGTAGAAAACCAGTGCAGACTATCCTCATTGGGAAAGATGACTGGATAATTCCATGTTTGGCTATGAATGAGGGTCCTTCTGCCTTTTGACTGTGTGTTTTCCCTAGGATCTTCGCTTTAGGACACACACCATTATATAATCCTTCTCTTGCCTTTTTGGACATTGATTTTTTTAAAAGGCGTTTTCCAGTTTTATTATCCAGAAGTGTCTTTGTCAAGGTTGGAGTACTATCACTTTGAAATATGATCGTCAAAGAAAGTAATCTCCTAGTTTTCAGTTTCTGAAGGCAGGTAGGAGCCCAGTTTCCAAAGCACACATTGCCACAAGTTGTAAACTAACAACCTTCAGAAAGAAGTTTCTATTTCTCTCTAGTAACAGCAGTTAGTAAAGAGAGACCCTAGCTCTTAAAACTTCATTGTTCTTTATTTCAGTGGAGTTAAGACTAAATTTTGGGCTGTTTCCATTGTAGAGATGCCTTGAATATATATTTTTATTGCCATTTAAAACTATCTAGGTCAGTCTACATTGACATATGCAAAAAAAACCCTGCCCTTCCTTGACACACTGAAGATTGGAGGGGTTTTGAACACACAGAATTAATATCTGCTTTGTAACATCCCAGATCTTTACTTAAGAAACACACTTGAGTCTTCTTTTAATTTAAACCATGAGCAATAATGTATGAGTGTTGTACGAGCAAATATAAATTACAAAATAAAACAAGTCACTGTCACTATTTTATTCAACAATTACATTGTGTGCCCTAAGGTATATGCTATGAATATAACCCTACCAAAATATATTTTATTAGTGTTAAATGAATGAGAAAATTTCTGACAATGGAGATTTACTGAAAAAAAAAAAACTTTCTGCACTGAAAGTAGAGGCAGTGATAAGGTGGACCACATTGTGTGATCAGGATTACACCACCCAATTATAAAGAGGAGTCACTTGTCGGTTCCAAATAAAATTGACTTCTCTCTGTTCTTCTGTTGCTGTATTTTACTTTGTCCATAAAAACTATGAACATTTGTTGGGTCACATATGCTGAAATATATATATATATATATATATATATATATATATATATGCACTTTTAAGACTCTGTATATTTGTATCTGTATTGTGCATTTACAATATAAAATAAATTTGGTATGGAATTGGTCCTGTAGTTAGCATGCTAAGTTTTCACAAGTATCTATCTCCATATTTAACAGATATAACTCAAATTTTCAAAATCACTCATCAAGAAATGAGAGAAATTGCTGGATGGTGGTGGCACATACCTTTAATCCCAGCACTTCAAGGGCAGAGGCAAGCAGACTACAAGGCCAGCCTGGTGTACAAGAGTTAGTTACAGGACAGGCTCCAAAGCAATACAGAAAAACCATGTCTGGAAAAACTGAAAAAAAGGAGAAAAAGAAAAAAAAATGAGAAAAATTAAGAGAAGATTAGATTAAACTCCAGTGTTATCATTATGTGACCTTTTTAAAAAAATTCATACTAGGCTACTTCCTATGTGAAATTTATTCAAGGTAGTTGTAGAAAAATATTTTCATTTCTAGAATATAATACTATCACATGGTGTTTGCTCCAGAACATGATGGCAAGTTCATAGAATATATGTTGCTATGGTATTCATTTGCATAATAGTATTTAAACATAGCAAACTAAAGTTTCCTGGAAATAAAGCACACCTCTATTAAAGATTCTGATGACAATGGCCTATCAGAACTCTGTGATTTATAGAGTAAGAATATCCTAGATGGAAGGCACTAAATTATCTTTAGTTCTTTTAATAGCCATTGACTACTTACCTTTGTACATGGCCATCCATCTCTTTGACTATTAGGTAAATACCTTTGGAGTGTACTTTTAGCAGACCATTGGATGCTGCCAAGTGAAAAGCAAGGGATGTCAACAGATCTCATCAGAAACCTATAGTAGGGGTTTTCCTGTTTTATCATAACCCTCCTACTATCTTACCCAATATGTTGGGTAAATACATTGATTTATGAATGTCTTTGCTCTGTCACTGTACAAGTTCATTGTATGTTGGGGAGATTGTTCTTTGGGAAAAGTTTATGCCCAGACTTTAATTTAAATACCAGAATCCAAAGACTGGGCATGGTAGCAATGTCTCTAACATTGCTGCTATTAGTGATAAAGGAAGAGACAGGAGAATCTTTTAAAACTTGCAGGTGTGCATCCCCTGTATATAGGTGAACTTATCTCAAACGAAGGAAAGGATTGAGAGATAGAAAGACTTGATGCTTAAATACACAAACATGCACTTCATACAGCTATATGCATAGATAGACATATATCCTCCCCTTGAATTTTGTATCAAAGTAGGAAAAAATTATGTGACAAGTTATACAATGTAGAATCCCATTTTAAAGCAACCTGAAGCTCTGTTTCCAAATCATAGCTACTCATATTTGACTCAGAGCAAACCATCTCTTATTCCTACTGGAGTGACTTGAAGTTAGACCTAGGCTTTACATTTATAATACTTAGTATTGAAAAATCATCTGTATTCAGAGCAGATACACTTTGATTTTGTTCACCAGGTATATATCAGGGGCAAGTATACCTGTAGGACCATGAATAAGTCTGTGTCTGTTTATTCATACTGAGTGACTTCAAAATCAGCTGGAAGTTATTGGGTAGCAAACAATACAGCCTTTTACCTATCCCTGGGTGTGATTTATCTAGAAGCTGGAATGTGAGAGAAAGAATTAAAATATACAGATGTGACATATTGTTTCAATCTAAGAGTCACGTGGTGAACGACAACTTCAGAACTGGCCATTATCCCCGATTTCCCTTATATATAGAAAACCATGAAGTTTCAATGGGATGGATGCTTTGCTTTCACCATGACTGTAAAACGTTCTTGAACAACGGAGACTGGTAACTGGGGCTGTACTGAACTCAAACAAATTCTTAAGTTACCTATCACACTAGTTTTTAGGTTTCATCCATATCTTGATGAAATACATCTACAGCTACTTAATCTAGACAGTCATTTTGTAACAGGGCAAGAGAGTTCAGAGTTTCCTCCATATTCTAGTCTTGCTGAGGCCATTTTAGGTTTCATTAGAATTTAATCTTCTTGATGGAAAATCCTATGTAAAATTATCCAATTCTATTCTAAAATTCCAAGGTCAAAATGCCCTAGCTAACTTATTTTAGCTTCTGTTAAATTGCTTGCTTACACAAACCTCCTCCTGCAGCCACAGAGGAGGATAACAGAATGTGGTTTTTCCCTTTAAAATCCTCTAACTTTAAATACTCAGCTCTACACTTGGGTCACAGTTACCTAAACGTAATTTCAGTCAACTGAAATAAAGACTTTCTATTAGCTATAAACTGTCTGAGTAGTTGTTTCTGTTGGACTCTCCATAATAATTTGTCCTGACATTCTTTCACACGTGTTAAGGAAATGATTTTCTTTGCCTAAAGTTTTATGTCCTCGGTGTTTCTTCAAACATTATTCTATTAGGACAAATAATAATCAATGAATAAATTAAAATAATGTTTATTTTTTATCTTGCTAATTGGCACTTGTACAGGCTGAGTTCATAGTTTCAGCCAATAGAATAATTATGTGGTGGCAATGAGGAATTCTCTGTTCCCAAGTTGGTGGCCACCCATCATTTCTCTGCCATGTCTGCTACTTCACAGAAAGTGTATCTGCATCTTGCTTCATGGTCCTAAACAAGATACAACAAAAGGAAAATGAAAAAAATACATAAAACATAAATAAATGCAGTGAAAGGTAAAAGTAAGCCTCTATGCACCTGAAGTTGATATTTATTGTAATAAGCAGTATGCTCTGGAGACCCTTCTTCCTACTTTCTGTGAAGATTAAGCATTTAAAAAATAGGCACTGATAAGATTTATCTCCTTCATTCTTTATCTTGTCATTTCTTTGGGGTTTAATTTTTGTTGACACCTCAGGAAGACAGAGTAAATGTATATAGTTACATCTGATTAAATTTGTAATGAGGCAATCATTAACTGCACCCATATGAAGGGATCAGAACAGTGCAGGAGCTACGTCCCCAGTGAATTACTCCCACTGCCTCTCACAGTATTGAACTAATGGAATTAACAAGTGACAGATCTAATTTTCCTCTGGTAGAGGAATAAAGTTATATGGCTCACCTATTGACATCAATAGGCTGACTAAATGTCTCTTCCACTGCAGAGGTAAAAATAACTTTTCAAGGGGGAAAGAGGGATGGGTTAGGATTTAAGAGCACTTATTGCTCTTGTAGAGGACCTAGGTTCAGTTTCCAGTACCCCATGTTTCATGATAATCCATAATTCCAGTCCTAGTAAATCTAACTCCGTTTTTTTCTTTTGACTTTCACAGGCAGGGCACATGCATGAGGCACATACATATAACTAAGTATGGAAAATTTTATACAAATAAAATACTTCTACTTAGATAAAATGAAATTTTAAGGAACCTGTCCAGAGCTCCATGCAATAATTCTATCAAGAATCATTAATTATTTGAAATCATTTTTTTCTCCTTCCTGTTATTTCCTTCTTACTGTTTGTCATTATACTTCTTTCTCTATCATATTAATAATTTCTGATCATCTAGCATACAAATAATTCAGAAGAGGTAGAATACACGGTGTCCAGGATGGCTTAGATGGGGACATCAGAAGATCCAGAAAGGTCTTGCTGTTTCCACCGGCTAAGACAGTCATCATTCTGAGAATAAGCACAAACTCTCAAGACACTGGCCATGAAGTAAAATCAGACTCCAGGACATCAATACACTCTGCTCAAAACTGTGGGCATAGAGTTGTACACTGGAAGAAAGCCCCATATTTAGGAACTGTGCAGAACAGAAGCCCAAACTCACGTTGCTGGAGAGATTAATGCCAACCTGGTGGGAGCATTATGAGTGTGGATACTGCCTAGGAAGTCAGCTCAGCAGGAAAGAAGGAAGTAGACCTACTTGGCTTTTCAAGAGCCTCCGTATTATAATTTATTTGGAGTTCATAAAGAATAACAATAATGCTGCAAATGAAAACGTAAGATGTGAGGGACCCACACATTTTTTTTTCTTCAGCAATGAAGAAGGACTGGCAGGAGGGTTTATTATCCATTGTTGATTTTAGGGTTTTGGGTTTGTGTTGTTGCTGTTGTTTGTTTTTAGATTTTATGTTGGTTTGACTTCGCCCTTACTTACTTCACTCTATTTACCCTCATTATGATTTCCTATGAGCTTATGCCATTTAATTTTATTCTCATTCCTGTCTTGCTTGCTCTCTTCCTTTCCCTTTCCATACTGCTATGACTTTTATTGCTTAACAACCATTTTATAAAATTTAAAATCATAGTTTCTCCTATTAGTATCGTAGATCACTTGTTTTCTAAGTTTATCCAGGGTATTCTCAAAGTTTCCAACTGCTATTTAGGGTATTTTAATATACGGTTTGTTTAAAAGGTTTTTTTTTACATTGTAGTTCTTTCTTTTTTTTTTGCTAAGCTTTGCTTTTTCCATTCTGAGTAGGACTGGGGATCATAAACTCAAGAGAAGAATTGCCACCTAAAATACCAGCATAAAACGAAAAGAATCAGAACAGGAGAAATGAAATACCAAAATATACATTCCTTAAATGTACAATACCAACACAGAAAAACAAGAAATATGAAAAAATAAAGCAATATAATTCCTTTAAAACTTCATATTGTTACCAAACTTGGCATTACAGTCTGCAGTGTATGAAGTTTTAGGTTCAGGCATCTACCCATATCTTAATTAGGGTTTCTATTGCTGTGAAGAGACACCATGATCATGACAACTGTTATAAAGGAAATATTTAATTGGGACTGGCTTATTGTTCAGAGGTTTAGTCTATTATTATTATGGCCAAAAGCATGGTAGCATGCAGGCAGACAGGGTGCTTGAGAGGTGGCTCAGTGTTCTACATCTCCATCTACAGGCAGTAGGAAGAGAGATTCAGTGGGCCTGCCTTGATTGTTAGAAACCTCAAAGCTGACATCCATTGACACACTTCTTCCAACAATACCATACCCTACTCCTACAAGGCTATACCTCCTAATATTGTCACTTCCTATGAGCCTATGGGGCCGATTTTCATTCAAACCACTACAACCCATAATAAGCCAAGCAGAACAGCCAAATTGATGGTAAACAGACAATGGAAATGTATTCATATGCTCACATGCGGAAGAGGAACAAACAGATCCAATGATCCCTCTGGTCCATCTTTGTTGTCTAATATGTGAAATTAAATTTTAAAGAGAAAACTGGGGATATGGATATTTAAGCAGTGCAGAACAAAGTGTGGAGTTATTCACCATTAACCCATCATTTTCTCATTAAGACTGTAAATCTCTTTCCCAGGAATAAAGTAACTGAGATCTTTTTCTGTTCTGACTGGCATAGGCTTTTCTTTTCCCAGCATGAGATTTTTATGGAAATTTCAATTCCTTGAGAACCATTATCTTAATTGTCTTATTGCTAAAACGTCTTTTTAGAATATACATTTCTACTAAGCTGGTTATACTTACTTCTCAAAAACTGACTCAAGATTTAGTTTGTGAAATTGTTAAAATACTGAACAGAAATGTCACAGATAAATTTTGTTAGATTTATTTATTTTATTTTGTGCATATGAGTGCTTGCATACATGTATGTAGGTATTCTCTCTCTCTCTCTCTCTCTCTCTGTGTGTGTGTGTGTGTGTGTGTGTGTGTGTGTGTGTGTGTGCATGTTTAGAAGGTAACAGATCACCTGAAACAGAGCTAGGGATGGTTGTAAAACACCATGTGGATGCTGGAAACTGAACTTATTTCCTCTGCAAAGCAGTGATTGATATTACGCACCGAGCCATCTCTCCAACTCCAAAAGTTCCATTTAAAGCAGTCAGTTACTTAAAAGATAATCCAAACCTAGTAAATAAATAAATAAAGTAAGGATATCAATTCAGTACCTGAACAAGATTGTCAAGAAGATGAATTTTAAAAAAAAAGAATCGCGCCTTCTCTCTTTTTATATCCATTCATAAACAAGGATACTTACATACTGATTTTCTTAATCCGGGTGTGCTACAGGAGCTCCTTCTGCTCCTTCAACCAGTAGCCTTTAAGATACCAGCCCACTTGGGCGTGGTCTATTTGGCTCGAAAAAAGCAGTGGTAGCTGCCCTCTCTTGCTTCAGAATCTGCTTCTGGCTACCAGATTCTTTTCCTGGTTGTGCAGGATTGCTGTTGTCTAGAACGGTGATCTGTAAGTTTTTTCCTTTAAATAAATAACTTTTATTAATCATAATTCCAGACTGGTGTGGATTGTTTTGTGACTTACTCGTTTAAGGGTGTCTTCCTCTAGGATGTTAAACTTCATAAATTTTTTTATGTAATATAATTTTCATTAAAATATTTGTTTACTTATCTGTGTGTCTGTGTGCACATGCACACCACAGAGTGTTTGCAGTGGCCACATGACAACGTAAGAAAGCCAGTTCTCTTCTTATACCAGACTTGGTAGGAAGCACATTAACCTTCTGAACCATCTCATAAAACCTCTGTAAATCTTTAATAAAAACCATTCTTAGCATACACACAATTGAAATATCACCATTATGACTCCAGAGGCATTTCACAACGCTAACTGTACTTTTGACAAAGGATTAAAAGATGAGTTTAGGAATATGGTGATCAATTTTAATTTGTATAAGAAATATTGAAAGCCCAGATCCCATATTGGGTGATGGTTTGGTGCACAAAGTAATTGTACCACAATATGCAGAGCCTTGTTTTGATCTCCCTGCCCACTAGGAGAGCCTGTCCTGGAGGTAGATATCTGTAACTGCAGCACTGAGAGGGATGTGTGGAGTGGAGACACCAGGTCACTAGAGCTCACTGGACAGCCACCTTAGTGTGGTGCTGGACAATTGTATTCTGTCAATTATGTTTTAAATAAATGCTGATTGGCCAGTAGCCAGGCAGGAAGTATATGTGGGACAACCAGACAGGAAGTAGAGGCGGGGCCATGAGAACAAGAGTATTCTGGAAAGAAGGAAGCTCTTCCTGCCCAGACCACGGAAGAAGCAAGATGTGACCTGCCCCACTGAAAAAGGTACCGAGACATGTGGTTAACATAGATAAGAATAATGGGTTAATATTATTTATAAGAGCTAATATGAAGCCTGAGCTAATGGGCCAATTGGTTTTATAACTTATGTAGACCTCTGTGTAATTTCTTTGGGACTTAACTGCTGTGGGAACTGGGCAGGACATAAACCCCAACAAGCAGGCCCTCATGTTACATTAAGTGGAATCAGTTAGCTTCAGGTTTTTAACAAATAGCATGTAGAGTGATATAAGAAAGTACCTGACATGCATGTCCACAGGTACACACACCTGCACACATGTGCATATATAGACAGACACCATAACACACACACACACACACACACACACACACAAACACACACACACACATTCAAAATAAATCAAAGATTCTTAAAAGAAGCAGAAGCATGGTCTCTGTCCTAAAGCAAAAGAGGACAGTTAACTACTAATTAATCATTTTGGAGGATAAGCTACATTTTTTATGTTGTTTTTAAGACAACGTTTCTCTGTGTAGCTGTAGATGTTCTGAAACTTGCATTGTAGATCAAGCAGGCCTTGAACTCACAGAGATCCACCTGCCTCAGCCTCAGAGTGATGGGATTAAAGGCATGCACAATCAGCACCCGACAAGAACAGTACTTTTTTACCTTCCTTATTTAATAAACATTTTGGAAACCAATATAGTTAATATAATTTACAAAGGGAAAATTTTTTTCTCGATAAGAAAATAGTCTGTGTTTTTAATACACATATCCATTTCAGAGGCTTGTCACCTGTGCCTGTAAAAATGACAAACATATAGTTTGTAGCAGCTGAATAATCCTCAGAATTTGTCAGAAGCTCCATGTATGAGAAGCCATAACAAATGTGATCTCAATAAACAACACACTATCAGAAAAAGGGATGGAGGAGATCCTTCTAGTGAAACACTCATTACTATTTTCCATTTGCTAATTTATTATTACATTAAAAACTGAGTCATAAAATTGAATGAAAGAATCTGTGTATTGAAAAAGAGATAATTTTTCATGTTATTACTGAATTCATTGTTTGAAGGCTTTCTCACATTTGTGTATATTTCATATGCTATGAATCCATTCACAATCTTTCCTGATATCACAAGTGAAAAAAAGATATGATTATATCTCTCATTAAGAAGCAAAGATAGTCTGTCATATTATGTTGAGGCAAGACCACCCCCCCGTATCTAGTCTGAACAAGGTAAGCCTCCATAGGGATAAGGAGCAGATGGGGAGGTGGGATGGGAGGAAGATAAGGGGAGTTTGAGGAATGGGGAGAGGGGAGAGGGGGAACTGGGATTGGTATGTAAAATAAAAAAAGATTGTTTAAAAAATAAAAGAAAAACATTAAAAAAGAAGAAAAAATATCTTGTAAATACAGCCTGACCTGTGCAAGCGTCATGTGAATGAGAAGTTCCATGGGGCCTGCAGCCCTGCAGACTCATAACCCTTGCACTCTGACATGATGAACCCCATGTTAATTTAGTCTGCAAAGGGAGGAAAGAATAAGACTTTATAATGTTCTGATTTTTAAAGAAAACAAACATATTGACGTACCCAGACCAAAAAAAAAAAAAATGAAAAAAGAAAAAAAGCACAAGGAAAAACAAAAAGAGCCCATTGATGTCAGAGTATAGTGTGCAGATCTGAGAGACAATGTGTACTTGTTGTCTGAGCAGAGAAATTAGTTCTGTGCTGATGCAAGTTGAGCCTCATTGCAATGAAAGAGATTTTGTACAGCTATTTCAATGTAAAGAAATAGAGATGGTGGTAATCTCTCTCTCTCTCTCTCTCTCTCTCTCTCTCTCTCTCTCTCTCTCTCTCTCTCTCTTTCTCTCTCTCAGAGGCCCCAACCCTTTCCTTCTGGAACTGACAGATCCAGATAATTAGGAGCAAATAGATGCTGTTTTGGACTTTCACCTTGGGATGCTGTCTCCTCCTCCTGCCCTCACCCTGACTGCACAGTGCTGCTGCAGAGGTACTCTGATGAAGGAAATTGGATTCACTGTTTGCACACAGCAACATATTTAGCTCGTGGCTGTGCGGGTCCAATTAACTCCCTTAACAATATGGGTGAACTGGGGTTATTGGATTAGGTTTGTAGCCAATTATAATTGTTTTGGTTGACTACCCTTTCTTCCAGCCTTATTTACAGTTAAGAAAACTTCATCGGAAAATATTTCATAGTGTGGAACAAAAAAGCCTGGAGAAAATTGGAAGAGCAATTTATTTTCTCTAGATCATGAAACATGACCTCTTATTTATGTTTAGGCATAAAGGTTCCTTTTTTCTGAAATGAAAATAAAAATATCAGACATAAAGCATTTTGAGGACATCTCATTACCATCATTATCATTATTGTCTCTGTCTCATCGTGAAAGAAAGGAACACAGTTTGAGACCAGTAGATTCAGTTTCCAGCCATCCTAAACCATAGGCTCCCTGAACCCATTGCCCTTCATCGATAAGAAAACTGTTATCACAAAAATTGAGTGAAAGAGTAGACAGGTCAAAGGCAAATGTCCTGATACTGGTTAGAAGTTAGGAAATATTATTGAGTAATGGTTACTCCCTTTTTTAGTTACGTTAATTACATTCCAAATAATGTATTTCTATGTCAAGATATCCTTGGGGAAGTGTGAAGAAATTGTTGTTAGCTGATCATTTTTCCTTCTTGCAAAAGTGCTGTGAGCATGAATAAGTTTTCTAAAAGCAATGGAGAGATCTATGATATTAGACTGGGAATATCACTAAAATCAGATGTGTTGCTGTAAAGAGGAAATGTCAATGTTAATGACTAAGAAGATGAGTAAGCCTAGACACCCAGACTGGCTTCACAATGCAAATCTCATCATTGTTCTTTTGGAGATAAGTCAACAGGTCAGGAAATAATTATTATTGAAAAGTACTTTAGTTTCTCAACTTCTTCAAATGGAAGGATCATACTTTGTTATGCTTAGAGAATGACCAGGGATAGTCAGGAAGGCAAGGGAGCAGGGAAAATGGACAAGGTCCAATGTAAGAAGTCCTGCAGCCATCATCATGTAAACATCATGTAAACATGATTCAATTATGAATTGAATTTGTAAACTGTATTTTATTCAGAGCTCGGCAGTCTGAGAAGTTAGTGGATTAGTATCTTAAAGCTTTGTCTTAAAACCTCATCTTTAGTCAGCAGATTACATGAAAGAGAAGGAAAAAGGTTGCTAATCACTCAAAGTTATTCTAGCATCTTATGTTTGATGGTTGGTCTTCACTCTGAGATTTATGGTGTTGCCACTTTTTTCCTTATTATTATGGAGGGATTGAAACCGCCAAAGTTCCTGAGTCTCACATTCCTCTTGAGTCTGTCATTTGATTGACATCTAGATCTAGGGTTAATTCAGAGCAAAAAAATAGGACATACACACACACACACACACACAGAGAGAGAGAGAGAGAGAGAGAGAGAGAGAGAGAGAGAGAGAGAGAGAAAGAGAGAGAGAATTTAATTAATTCCCACAGAATTAAAAGCAAATATCATCGCATACTATAGAATATGCAATGACACTATAGTCATGACCATGACACCATGACACATGTAGCTTTATCTCTCCAGGCAGGACAAGACAAGATAGAAGGAACAAGTTTATACCTGATGTGCTGTGACTTTTTCCTTTGTCCGGATTTTTAGGAAACACCTTTTGACAGGATTAGCCTTGAGAACAAACACCATTAAAACGGTCTGACTATGAGTATACAACTGGTGGGAGTTGTATACTCATTTCTTCTGAATTGCAACATTCAAATTTATCTGACATTTATCAAACATTCAAAATTATTTGACTGTGTTTGGTAGGTACCCATAACTATTTCCTCTGAATTGAAACGTGATCTTCTGGAGGGAGGGGGAAGGCTCATAAGACTAAAGAAAATTCAGAAATTGTACAAGGTTTATCCAGCAACTGACGGGAAAAGGTGCAGACCCATTTCT